>LBNU01031653.1:42337-59300 GCA_014162995.1 Artemisia annua | reverse complement strand
AGTGTTATGATGTTTTTTTGTATATATGATTGAACGGTTCCAGTTTTATCGTTTAAACATACAATCAACAATTTGCTTTATTTCGTGATCAATTTTCCATGGACAATGGAATATTGGTCAAATACGAGCATTATATAATATGGGTAAAGATTGGATTTCATGTCCACGTTACAAATCTTTATTATTTCTTATTTTATTTTTTTGATCATTTTCAACAGGTACAACTCGATATATGGTCAAATTACGACGCATTATTCTTAATATATCATTGTAGATCTATGTATTTTCAACATATTGAGTAGAACAATATGTATTATTAAGTATATAAAATTGAAGGGCGTCGGCATTTTAATAAAAAATAATTGCACTCAATGAAACGAATTTCTAGCTTGATGATAGCTTATTTTTTTATTTTTAAATTTTTTTAAATAATAATAATAATAATAATAATAATTAAATAATAATAATAATAATAATTATATAATTATATATAATATATTATTATTCTTATTATTATTATTATTTATAACATCACTTTATTAGAAATCTATAGGGTTTACAAGAAATTACGTGGGAGCGCGAACATCTGAGCCCCACTCCTCTAGCATAATGAAAGCTAATTCCTACTTGACGAAATCATGAGCAGCAGCACGTGCTCTCATTTCTTGAGCATCTGAGAATCTTTCGGATACGTTTCCAGTAAAGCCACCGCTACTTCTCAAGTGGTCTCACAAAGAAGAGAATGAAAAGGAGATCAACCCATATCCAATATCCGAAGGGTCACACACTTTTTCCGCATTGGACAAATTTATTTTATTATTTTTTATTATTATTATTATTCATTATTATATTATTTTCTTAACCTTATGAAAATAGTACTATTTGCTCCGATGCGAGAAAAGTTTTGTGACTCTTCTGATTAATAATAATAATAATAATAATAATAATAATAATAATAATAATAATAATAATAATATTTGCTCCAATGCGAGAAAAGTTTTGTGACTCTTCGGATATTGGATATGGGTTTCTCCCCTTTTCATTCTCTTCTTTTGGAGAACTTGAGAAGTATGCGGTGGCTTTACTGAAACGTATCCGAAGATTCTCAGTGACTCAAGACATTGGAGCACGTGCTGCTGCTCATATTTTTAGTAGGATTAGTTTCATTATAGCTAGAGGAGTGGGGGCTCAGATTGTTTCTCGGCTCCCACTAATTTCTTGTAAATCCTATGAGTTTCTAATAAAGTGATGTTATAATAATAATAATAATAATAATAATAATAATAATAATAATAATAATAATTATTATTATTATTATTATTATTATTATTATTATTATTATTATTATTATTTAAAAAAAATTTAAAAATTAAAAAAAAATAAAGCTATCATCAAAGCTAAAACTTCGTTTTCATTTGAGTGCAATTATTTTTATTAAAATGCGACGCCCTTTTCAATTTTTATATACTTAATAACTACAATTGTCTACTCAATATGTTAAATACATAATCTACAATATAATTTAAATAATGCTGTCGTATTTGACCAATATATCGATTGTCTTTGGAAATTGATCAAAAAAATAAAAATAAAAAATAAATAAAATTGTAACGTGAACATGGAAATCCCAATTCTTTTACCCATTTATATAATGCTGTCGTATTTGACCAATATATCCATTGTCTATGGAAATTGATCACGAAAATAAAGCTAAAATTGTTGATGTGATATGTTTCCAAATCGATAAAACTTGAAACGTGTCATCATATATACCAAAAACACAATCATAACACTTTTGATGATCGAACAAATTTAGGTAAATAATTCAAATTAACATATTATATGTGTAGAATCTATAAGCACTAATTATGGATTGTCTAACAAGTGCCATAAGGGCATCGCTTAAGTCGAATTAATTCATTTCGAACTTTTTTTAAAATTAAAAATTGCATGTAATACACATTAATTGATCTCATAATTTGTCGTAATTAGTTCTGATTTTTTAACTAATAAAGTTAAATTTTCTTTATTTAATCATTTAAAGTAACCCTTTAAACAAACCCTTACTGATTAATGTAATGCGGTTTATACCATTTTAAAAGTTACATCAATGTTACATGAAATATATAATTTCAAATAGAAATAATGTATGTGTCCTAACAACTCAACTTTTACTTATTACTTATCTTTACATTATTGTTACGTCATTTTATTCTCTCCCGTTCATTCATAACTCAAATCCTGGTAGTCCTCATTCACCTTTACCTGTGCTATTTTTAAATGAATACACACACCACAATCTTTAGAGGTGAAACTCTGTTAAAACAAAAGAAGATTGTGGTTTTCTCACAATCTTTTACCCAATAAATATTTGAATTTAATTTATTACTATAAACTTAAAAATTCATAATAAAATTAAAGTTTGGCCCTCTAAAAGTTTAAGAATTACTTTTCAACTCTTAAAGCAAAAAATGTTCATGTTAAACCAATAACACAATCACGTACACACACAAACACAAAGCCTCACTGTAGATGAGGTCGATCACCATTTGGGAAAGGTCGTGGATGAGGACGGAGGTGTAATGGAGTCACTCATGGACCACTCGTCCACCTAGGCGCCACATTAGGTGGTCACCAGGGGCAGAGGGACTTGGAGGGAAGGGGGCGGTGCCCTCAACCACTAGCCCAAAGGGTTTTTTATATAGTGCAAAAAAAAAAGAGTAAATTGCATTTTTGGTCCTTAAGGTTTGGCCAAATTGCAGGTTTGGTCCCTAAGGTTTGAAAAGTGCAATGGCGGTCCTCATTTTGAAGTTTTTGCTGCATGTTTGGTCCCTGACCAAAGTTAAATGACTAAAATACCCTTTATCTTCTTCTCTATGAATATTTAAATGAATATTTTTTTCTTTTCTTTTAATTTCTAATTTAAATAAATATTTCTTTTAAACGCTTATACAAAACCAATCACACCCACACAATATAGTGATATACCCATTAACATCTCACTATCCAGCCTATACCTTTTTTTCCTCTCATCACCACCACCATACTCTCGTCACCACTACCTCCACATCCAACTACCTTTGCTGCCGTCATACCCCCATCACCACCACAATCATCATACCGCCTTTTGTCCTCTCAGCACCACCATCATAACCAGTCACCATCAACCACCACTTTAAACCCCACCACCACATTCACCACCATCATACCCCTCTAAACCACTCATTGTCACACACCACCACTTCGAACCCTACACCACCACTTCCAACACTGAAAAATGGTGAGGAAACAAAATTCATATAAACAAACCCACTCTTTAGTGTGAAATTTTTTTGAATCCATATAAACAAACCCACCTTTCGACTACCACAATAATCATCCCCTCAATCACAAATATCAAATATCAAAACCCATTAACAAACCTTGAGAGGGTTTTTATAATCATCACAATCAGATTAACAACATGGAAAAATGCGCCGCCCAAATCTGAAAAGCCACTCGGTAAGATCGGAAAAACTTCCATAACCCTGCCCAGATCTGAAAAACGCGTAGCCACCGCCTGCTGTATCCATAAACAACCGCAAGATACGTTTCGTCAGATTTTTTTTCTCCATAAACAACCACCGGATCTGTTTTGTCTCCATCAACAACCGCTGTCACATGGTTGTCCCTCACATCCGTCGGATCTGTTTCATCATGGCGGCGCGTCAGTTTCATCGTGGTGGGTGACCACCGGATCTGTTCAACCTCGATTTGGTGACCACCTAATCTCCTCAACCTTGATTTGGTTTTTTTTGTTGGGGTGATNTATATATATATATATATATATATATATATATATATATATATATATATATATATATATATATATATATATATATATATATATATATATATATACACTAATACTTTTAAAATGTTATCTTGATATAAAAAACACTTTTTATGCTTGAAATAATTTTTTTTTTGCTAAATATCTATGTAATTATTAATTTTTTAAAAATAAATAGTGAAATTCGGGTTATTCGGGTCAACCCAAGAACCGAACCGAACTAGAATTCAACTGAACCGAACCGAAAACCGAATTTAAATTTGGTTCGGTTCGGTTTTCGTGTTGAACCAAAAAAATTAACCGAACAAACCGATAACACCCCTAAACCAATCGACAGTTCCTTGTTGTGTCTTTGTAAAAAAATAATAATAAATATGATAATATTTTTTTTGCCCCGCATATTTTAATGGAAAAAGATTGGGATACCTAAAATACATGACTAATTTTATGCCTAATTTATGTGTCATTACCTCATTGGATTGTGAAAAATGAGTCCGGTTGATACAACCAATGAATTGTTGCCACACATGTTTAGGCACAAAATTAGGCATGACTTTTAGGTGTGTCTGTCAGCCATTTCTCTATTTCAATATCCTGGCTCCGTGGTCACGCGTGAGGATGGCCCCCACAATGGGAAGCCTAACATTATTATACGTAGCATTTTGGTACTATGTTCCCTTATTTTGTACTACCATTTTACACTCACCCGACAATAAACTTATTAGACATTTTGTACTTTAGATTGACTATCTGAATGCTTGTTAATTTTTTTTATTGTTTTGCTACAAAACTTGAACTACTTATAACTTTGGGGGTGGGGGCACGGTGATGATCACGATGGCTGCATTTAGATGTTTGTTAAGATGGAGCAATCGAGCAACTAGCAAAGTCGCTGATGGAGCGCAGGTGCAATGATACATGAGGAAGTTAAGGTGTTATGAACCTGTCACGATAGCTACATGTACTTAACACATGTTTGACTACTATGTCTTTTTCTCATATGACTTATTTTACATCATACTTGATGTTACAAGCAAAAAAATCAGCACTATATTAATACAGTAATATACTTTTTAGTCAATATTTAATCATCTATACGCCATACGAGTAATACTGCTGATGGATTTCTCAATAGTGTGTACATAAAACTTGTATGATGATTATCCCAAAAGATTTTTTATATAGTGCAAAAAAAAAATAAAAAAAATAAATTGTTATTGGACTTTTTTATGCATGTCCTCAGCCCAAACTTGAAATTGCCATTTGCCCTCAACGAAACTAAGCCCAACAAATGTAAATTATGATAAAAACCAATCTGGGGGCGAGAAAAAAGGATGAAGATTCTCTCATGTAATTATTAATTTTTTAAAAATAAATAGTAAAATTCGGGTTATTCGGGTCAACCCAAGAACCGAACCAAACTAGAATTCAACCGAACCGAACCAAAAACCGAATTTAAATTTGGTTCGGTTCGGTTTTCATGTTGACCAAAAAAAAATTAACTGAACAAACCGATAACCGAACCGATAACACCCCTAAACCAATCGACAGTTCCTTTTGCCCCGCATATTTCAATATCCTGGCTCCGTGGTCACGCGTGAGGATGGCCCCCACACTGGGAAGCCTAACATTATTATACGTAGCATTTTGGTACTATGTTCCCTTATTTTGTACTACCATTTTACACTCACCCGACAATAAACTTATTAGACATTTTGTACTTTAGATTGACTATCTGAATGCTTGTTAATTTTTTTTGTTGTTTTGCTTCAAAACTTGAACTACTTATAACTTTGGGGGTGGGGGCACGGTGATGATCACGATGGCTGCATTTAGATGTTTGTTAAGATGGAGCAATCGAGCAACTAGCAAAGTCGCTGATGGTGCGCAGGTGCAATAATACATGAGGAAGTTAAGGTGTTATGAACCTGTCACGATAGCTACATGTACTTAACACATGTTTGACTACTATGTCTTTTTTCTCATATGACTTATATTTTATATCATACTTGATGTTACAAGCAAAAAAATCAGCGCTAATTAATACAATAATATACTTTTTAGTCAATACTTAATCATCTATACGCCATACGAGTAATACTGCTGATGGATTTCTCAATAGTGTGTACATAAAACTTGTATGATGATTCTCAGTTGATGAGCTTCCGTAAAACCCTCTCTACGCAAAATATCAGAAGCAATATGAAGTAAAAAGATAGGGGTTTAGTGATTGTCTGGGCTATTTTCAAGCTTAATATGTTTAACATTACACTTAAACTAAAGCTTAATTATCATTTACATTCTAAGCTTCAAAAGAAATGTATCAATATCAAAGGAATTCATATTTATCTACATGGCTAGCTCAACCATATTCCTGAGTGCTGTGACACAAAACTCAAAAGTTGTATATAAATCATTGCTACATTAAGTCACCCACACAAAAATTGCATATCACAACAGGTTACTCTAAGCTAGCAGTTGACTTAATAGAGTTACAAACATAGCCGAGTGGACTTAGTTGAACCAGTTAATTTAAAACAATGCTACAACTGAATCTTCACCTTAATGCAACAAAACATCACCTGCCAATATTTCTCTAAGCAATAACTTCTTTTTTACGATACCAACATGATCATCACTTGTGTTAGCAACCACAGTGATAGTGGTGGTGCTTAACGTCTTTGGACTTTTCCGGCTTCTTAATTGGACTAGACTTTGCACCATATCCACCCATATAGGATATCTAAAACTTTCCATTTTGGCAACGACTTCTGTCATTGATGGACGTGATTCTTCATCCGATGACACACATTGTATAGCTAGAACTAGCATATTTAGTATCACACCTTCCATGTGTCGGGGCATGTTGACCCTTTTGTCGCATATTTCCATAATTTTGTTTTCTTTGATCAAGCCGCTAGACCATTCAACTAATGAAGCAGGAGTCCTAGAAACGTCGATTGCTTTTGTCCCACTAATGATCTCCAGCAACAACACCCCAAAACTAAACACGTCGTTTTTAGTGCTTAGCTTACACGGCGTAGTGTAACTAGGATCCAAGTATCCAATAGTACCAGCGGGTAGACTTGTCGGGTCAAAACTATTGATACACACGGACAGACCAAAATCAGCCAAACGTGCTCTTGATTTTGAGTCAAGCAAAATGTTTTCTGACTTGATATCTCTATGAATGATCAAAGGTTTGGACTCATGAAGGAACTGCACTGCCCGGGCTATTTGGATTGCCATTTTGGCTCGTTTACGCCATGATGGTGGAGGTGAACCAATATTATCTAAGTGGAGCAAGTTATGAAGCATACCACCGGGCATGTGCTCCATCACAAGGGCCATGTGACCTGTAGAGTCATGACTCATTCCCAGGAGGTTGACAATGAACTGGTTTGGTGAGATGGATGACAATATTCGAGCTTCGTTTTCAACCTTGGAGGTGTTTTGTAGCTTGCAAAGTCCTAAAGAAGGTGTCTTTATAGCAACAACTTGCCCATTTCTTAGAGTGGCTTTGTAGATGGATCCATGGCTCCCTTTGCCTATGAGATATGACTTTGAGTAATTGCAAGTTGCTTCCTCAAGTTCTTGATGATTAAATTCTTTCATCACTCTTGTTGCAAAGTATTATGTATGATGGTTGATCAAGTCTTTAACATAGAGAGCCTCAAGAAAAGGAGATAAAAGGATTAAAAGCATCATGATATTGGCAAAAGTAAAGCAACCATTTTATTTTTTAGTCTTACTATAAACTAAGACATTAAAGGTCTTTGAAAGTGATTTGTAATAACAAAATTTTATCTATAAACTATATATCTTGACAGCTACATTGTCTTTATATAGAATTTTCTCAATTTTTATTTTTTTAAAGAAAAAGCAAAGTGTGTGAATCTTTAAAGCAAAGTGTTTATGTGATTCAGGCATGAGATGCTTTCTATATTGGTTCAGTTTTGCCCACCTGTGTTTCTGAAACTTTTCTTTTTCTTTCTTTTATTGATTTCAAAGGTACATGACTCAAAAGTTTGCACATACAGTAGTTATTATTTTATAAATCATATAAAGCTGATTATTATGGCTTGTAACAAATAGTGTTAATTATTCAAAGGATGACATTTAGAATCGATTTAATGTGTATGATTAAAGTTGAGATATTTTTATATAAAAATACTGGTTGGCAGTACAAAAGTTATTGATCTTATAAATATGAATTGAAATCATACTACTATAATAAAAGTTGAAAGACCAAAAAAGATGTGTTAAGTTGGACTGCAGAGTGGTCCATAAAGCTCGAAATTTTTTCATTTACCAAACATGATAGGAGAGTTACTAGCTTGCTATGCACTATGCACAAAAAGATTCTCTCTTACTTTAGCATTGGTACGTGATATAAAATGTCCAACTTTTTGATTAGTTGAAAATCTATGAAATGATAACCAAAGTGAAGAAAAGAAAATCTGGATTTCTAATCTAGCTTAATAGGTTTAACATGTTACTAGCATGGCTAACTTTGCCAATGATGGCATACACACTGGTTGAGAACATTGAAAGTAAAGAATGATGTTAGCAATGAAAAACACTATTAATACCATTGACTGTAGAACCACAATGTCCAAAAATGAACATTGAAGACCACTTTGGTCAGGACTTGGTTCCATTCTCTTAATGTGTATTGGAAGTCTTCAAGATCCAACCTAGACCTCAGCTGATGTCTTTGTTATATCAAGGCCGTAAAACATATAACGACGGAGCACCACAACTTTTAGTACAAAATAGCCACGTTTTATAGCATTAACAAATATTATCATGAACACATTGCTGAGCTAGTTTGTAACATAAGCTCAACAATACCGTCACATACTATCTTAATAGCACACGTGTCGTCTCGTTTGTGCCGTGAAAAAAAGTGCTGCCACATGTTGGAAGTTTACTTTCACTTTGACAAACAGCTGAACCTTCAGGGGGTTGTTATGTAAATTGTTTATAACTAGTTTTCTAACTTTATAACTTTGAGCTGTGTATGTAAGTTTTGTTTGTGCAGGGTTTAAAGTGTAATATCCTTGGCTATATAAGATCTCATCTCAGCTAGGGTTTCATATCATCTCTACGCAGTCTTATCACAAATCTCTTATAATCATCTTCATCATCATCTGGGTTTTAAGGGTTTCTGGGTAGTTTTGTTGTAAGTAGATCATCTTGATCTTCAGTTTGGTTTGGTTAATAGATCTGGTAGAGTGTGAGTTCTTGTAATCTGTTGTTGCACCTATTAGAGGGACAACAACCTTTCTTTGTAATTGTTTTGGTTAGCACTCGTGTTGGGGACTAATCTACTGTGTATATTGTTATAATATAAAGTTATCACCAAGGGGTGGTTGGTTGGGTGATTATTGACTGTGTTCTGTACCATTTTAACACCACATCAGCACCTTTTTCCATAAGACCAAAATTCACCATAACACCAAAAACTCCCTCCCTCCTATAACACCAGTTTTTTGTGCCGTCGTGCACCCTTAGACCTCACATATACATTTTTTTTTCCTTTTTTTCATTTATTTAAATACATTTAAATAAACCAACACATTTAACTAAAACTAAAAATTTTATTAATAAAAATTGCATAATAAAAAAATACTTTAAAATAACA
Source organism: Artemisia annua (assembly GCA_014162995.1). Classification (NCBI taxonomy): domain Eukaryota; kingdom Viridiplantae; phylum Streptophyta; class Magnoliopsida; order Asterales; family Asteraceae; genus Artemisia; species Artemisia annua. The sequence goes on along the minus strand of LBNU01031653.1, from coordinate 49,821 downwards.
TACATAAACTAAACTATAACCCGAAATAAAAGTACATAGGCTATGTTTGGCAAAAGTGGCTGTGAGCAATAGTAGTGAGCAGTAGCTGTGAGCTGTGAGCTGTGAGCAGTTGCCACAGTTCACTGCTCACCACTCACAGCTTCATAAATAAGCATTGAAAAAATGAGCTTTCCTAAAAAATAGCAAAGCTCACAGCTCTCATGCCAAACGAATACTAAAAATCAAAAAGCTCATTGCTTACCGTTCATCATCCCAAAAAGCTCCAAAAAGCTTAGCGCCAAACATAGCCATAAAATAAAAGTACTCATTATACAACACACATGACAAAATGGTTGATTTGATAGACAATTTTACTACTCACTAAATTATATGTTTTGCGCATAGCGGGCTTTAGAAAAAAGCAGACTAACTAACTAATTCTTTAATGGGCTTAAAAATAGGTTAAAAGTAGGGTTTTATATTATTTTCTTCCTAACGTAAGCCGCTCATCTTCTTGCATCTCTTTCTCTCACAGTGGCTCATCTTCTTATTTCTTTCTCTCACAGTGGCTCATCTTCTTATTTCTTTCTTTCACAGTGGCTAAAAACTAAACATTCTCACAAATATGAAAAACAAAAACGGGACAATGCTAAAAAAAAAAAAGAAAAGAAAAAAAGGAAACGCGAGGCTTGGTACCGTGCTTGCGCCGTCCCGTCGCGTTTTCCGGGACCATTTGGGCTGGTCGTGATGGCTCAGGATACGAAAACGCGAGCCAAGGTGCGGAGCTCGCGCCGTCCGGTCGCGTTTTGCCGGAAAACACCAGCCTTGGCGCTGTGTAATATAAACCGGAAAACATCGTCAAATATCAACTGTTATGGAAAAAAAAAAGAAAAAAAGGATATGTTATACGTACCCCCACCCCGGGGCCCACCAGAAAAGAGGGTAAAAGCACAAAAGATTCTCTTTTTCCTCCCGTTTACAGTACAATACAGTTTTTTTTTATCAGTTTCGTGTTCTCTGTCAGTTTTAAACTTTTAATTTATTAAACTTTATATTTTCTGTTCCGTACTTTCAGGTTTACAGTTTTTTTAATATAAACAAAATTATAAAAGTATAAAAAGAATAAAAAGGTTAAAAAAATGAAAAAAGTAGGAGGAGAGGGGGTGCAACTTGTAATTTTTTTTATTTTTTATTATTTTTTTTTTGTGGGGGGTCTTAATAACCACACCAACAAAAAATATATATATATATATATATGTTTAAAGATTGTCTGGGCCGTACCATTTCCCCAATGCTAAATCAACATTTGTCCAATCTTAACTTTCACTGATGTGACGGCTAAACAACATTTAAAGTTGTCCCTTGATCAATCAGAAAAGGGGATGGCAACGGGGGGCCATCCTCCCCAAACCCGATTACCAAAGTCCTCTCCAAACCCGCCCCGATCTCCATCGGGGTGTCCCAATGAGGTATGATGCTCCCCCAAACCCGTCCCGTACTAGTCGGACATCTTATCAGTGTGTCCTCTTTAAGCGCGATTCTCAACCATAGCTATACCATTTCACATTTATTATTATTTTTACACCGTTAGAAATAACTTGAAGAATTGAAACAATAACTTGAAGAATTAAGAACCTATTAATAATCAATAACAAACAAGTCTTATTAAGTTTTCAACGATAGTATTATACATAAATAATGATAAATTACACCGCTACAAATTACAATCAAGATATAACTTTAAACTTTGTAATCACAATTTTGCAATCTTACATCGATAAAAAAAACCTAACAATATTAATGAATGATGTTTTTATTACGTAAATATTATTCGGGTGAGGTGGGGCGGGGATGTTGTTCCCTGCTCCCTACCCCAGACCCGATTAAAATCCCCTTTTAAACCCCAAACCCCCTAACCCGATAAGTGTATGCCCCGCCCCGCCTCCATTAGTTCGGATTTCGGATTTTCCGTTCGAGTTCATGTTTTTTTTTCATCCCTATTCAGCATCTACAATGCACCAACGATTTAAGAGGATGTTTAGTTTGAGGGTATGGTTATTAAGGAATGGCTTTCATTCTTATTATACTTATTTGGTTGGTATATTTGGTACTTGAATATAGGTATCAAACCCTCAAAAGTATGCAATTTTTAAATCCACCAACGATGATAGGTTTATAGGGGCGTTTGGCTGTAAAAAGGAATCACTATGGGTATGGGTATTGATATGAGAATGTGTTTGTAAACCAATCTCCTTTGGGTTTAAAAAATGCTTGATTTTTTGGGTTTGATACCCATTATCAATATTAGAACCTATTAATCAAACAATTGTATTGAGAATAAAAGTCATACTTTCATTCTTATACTCTCAAATAATCAAACACTTCTCATTCTCAATGTCATACCCATAGTCATTCCTTTGTATAACCAAACGGCCCCACTTTTTTAGAAATTCATAGATAGGATATTTCCATAATTACCATAATTATAGTTTTGAAAAAACAATTAAAAAAAGAAAAGGGTATTGGGGCATAAAAGCCACGTCAACGACAAAACATAAAGATTCGAAAGGCACAACACAAACATAACTTCTNAAAAAAAAAAAAAGTGTTTTGTGTCCTTCCTTTCATCAAACAAACAAACAAACAAACCCTAACAATAATAATTAACATCAACTACACCTTTTCTTATTATTCGATTCACATTTTTATTCATGTACTTCTTCACTGCCTTAATATTTTAAGGTACTTTTTTCATCATTCATTTCAGCTTAATTGTTAATCATAATTAGCTATTTCAATTCATTGATTTGATTTTTGAATTGGATTACTTTGTGATTTTTGAAGATTTTATTAGCTGCTAAATTTTTTGAATTGGATTACTTTGTGATTTTTGAAGATTTATGTTTGTGATTTGTGGCTCCTATAGATTAATTTATGGGAAATGTTCATTTAGGGGTCAAGTGATCCATCATGGTACGTACTACGTATGAATAGAAAGCTGAAATGCCATGTCATGTAGCTCCTTACACTATAAATTTAGTTATGCTAGTATTAGCGGAGGTGGTTCTATGGGACGGTTAGCGTTTTTAAGCGCCAGATAATTAGTTAATACTGTATCGGTGTTGCCTAGTGTCAACTGTTTATTTAGAAGTCAAATAATCAGTTTAGGAATTAGGATTAACCGCAAAATCTAAATAATTTGTTTAGCCGTCATGTAAATTTATAGACAGTGTCTGTCTCGTAGCTGCAAACAACTCTGAAATTGTCATGCCAACCCTTCCGAGGGCTTTTCTTGGTTTGAGTCTGTGTAGCAGTGAGCTCAACCCCGTGGATCAGTTGGCAATAGGCCGGAAACCATGGTTATCTAAAAAAAAAAAAAAAAAAAACAAAACTTCAAATGGTGGAGGGGCATTTGTAGTTGAATTATTCTGTTATGGTTATTTCATATCACACGATCACTTTATTGGGAAATCATGTTTAGGTTGCAGGACTAGTCAATGTCCCGAAGTTCATTTCTAACTAACGTATTAGTAACTCGGTAGGGCACTTCTGTGGTCTTTTACACTTTTGCAGAAGTCATGGTAGTGAACTAACTGATCTTGAATGTGTAACCGTAGTTATTGAATGGCTTTTGTCTCACAGTAATCATTGATGATGTAATAAATTGATTTTAGGGGTATGTTTTTGTTAGAGTGTTTAGACATATTTATGTGTTTCGGTGGTGGTGTAAGTTATTAGATTTATCAGTACTGGTGTTTGTAATTGTTCTTTGAATATGTTTGTGATCTGTGTTTTCAAGTCACAGATATTTAATTTCTAGTGTTTCGATGCTGTTAGCTGATTCCCCTTACTAGATTATTTAGGGCTCAAATAATAGGTTTTGGATTATCGGGTTTACGCTTATATCCACAAGTGATCAGATCATTGCAAATTGAATCAGTGGAGGCACATCTGAACACTATCTAATGCAGATAGCTGAGTATCTTATTGTAGCTACTTGATATCACATATTCACTGTCAAATGAAATGCCAAACAACCCCTGTGTGTGAAAGTTATTGTGATTTACTGATGTATGATGAGGCGTTGATTTGGAAAGCCTGTTTAGGCGATGGGACACCGGGACTAGTCAGGAAGGCTGCTTTATGGTCTCTTCCAAGGAGAATCGATCTTTTTCTTTTTCTTTTTTCTTTTTTTTTTTTTTCTTTCTTTTTTTTTTTTTTTTTACTGTTTTCGTTTTTGTTGTAATATTAGACCTTTCCATTTGCTGCCAACATAAGACACGCTAGATATTTGAAGTAGCAAACCCGATAGAAGCTGCAAATTTAAATTTGTAAAACTTACTGGCACCGATGAAGTTATTCCCAGGTTGAGCACATTAATCAACTTCTGCTGCAATGCAGCTTTTAAAACTTTGTTTACTACATCTACATTATATAGGAATTTTGCCGGGGTACCATCCCTTTACCCAAAAAAATTATATCTAGGAAAGCATATATGTAAATACATGATGCCCTGTGGATTTGTGGATGAGAACTTATATACTTTTTTACTTGGCTTTTAACAAGCCACTTTGTATTTATAGTCATCCCAATAATATCACGACTACAGTTGCATCGATTTGCTGTCTGATATGCTTTTGCTTTCTTTGGCAGGGTTTAGAATTGAGATATGGCAAACTCCAGGGGGCAATCAACATCGAGAAATATGATGAACAATGGAAGGCACTCTTTGCTTCCCCCTAAATGTCCATTTCCAACCATTGCTCCATCGTATGGTGATTATATCTCAACATCCGTAATCGGGGCAAAAGGGATACCCAAATATAGGGATGGGAATTCACAACATCACCGTGCTTCTTCTGAAAGTCTTTTAGCTGAAGAGCAGCCTTCCTGGCTTGATGAACTTCTTAACGAACCAGAGTCACCTGTACAAAGAGGCCATCGACGATCATCAAGTGACTCTTTCACATATTTGGAAGCAGCCAATGCTGCTACCACAGAATATGCTGTCAAAGACGAGCAGCTTATGAGAAACATGAATTCTGCCCCTTCATGGGCATGTCAAGACTTCCTTTATAAACAACCAAATTTTATGAACAAAAGCAAGATCCCACAAAATGCACATTCTAGTGGTACCACTTCTTCTTTTGACAACTTGGGTCTTCGAAGAACGGTATCATTAGGTGCTCAAGAACTCAATGGAATTGCTTCAACAATAAGTGAAAAGCAAGAGGCACCAGAATCTGGCTCTCAAGAATCAGTTGAAACTCGTGCACAAGACTCCAACACTTTTTCTGAAAGAAAAATGTCTTCTAATACCAGGGATTCTTCATCAGAATTAGATATAAAACATGCCAAACAGTAAGGATATCCTTCTGCTGTTCTTTATCTTCTGCTACCACATTAATCATAGATTTGTTTACTTTTCTGCAATTCTGTAGAACCGTTTATTTTAGAATTTAGACATAGAAAGTCCTTTCAAAATAGGTCTTGTAACAAAAGATGGAGTAAGACAGTGAACTGAATTGGACTAAGTTTAGGGCATAGGTGTTACCGCTTTTAAGGTGTGTTTTGGAGTTTTGCACTTCGAGGCGAAAGTCAAGTATGAAAATGATGTGAGGGATTAGGATTCTTCTTACTTGTACTAGGGCCCCACTACCTGCTTGTTTATCACTCTCATTGGCCCGTATTAAGTATCTTTGCTGTACCAACCAACAGGTTTACAAGGAGTCATCAATTCTTTAACTTCCCCTGCCACATACAATTTATACTTCTTCTGAATGGCATGTTCTGCTCTAATTGTTTGTTTACCTTCAGTGTCACCAGTTTGCTTTGGCATAAAATTATATAGACTGTGTCTGAAGCTTTTAAGAATGTGGAGTTTTTTCTAGAGCTCTAGTACGCAACAAAATTCTTAATTNTGTAAATCGTGTTGCTGGATTAGTTCGGTCTCATTATATCGGTTATAATTTTATTCGGGTCATGACACGTGCATAAAACGGTGTAAAAACAAACAGAAATGGGTAAAAACGTATGGAAACGGATGAAAAGGGACTAAACGTGTAAATCGTGTTGTTGGATTAGTTCGGTCTCATTAAATCGGTTATAATTTTATTCGGGTCCTGACACGTGCATAGAAACCGTGTAAAAACAAACAGAAATGGGTAAAAACGTATGGAAACGGATGAAAAGGGACTAAACGTGTAAATCGTGTTGTTGGATTAGTTCGGTCTCATTAAATCGGTTATAATTTTATTCGGGTCATGACACGTGCATAGAAACCGTGTAAAAACAAACAGAAATGGGTAAAAACGTATGGAAACGGATTAAAAGGGACTAAACGTGTAAATCGTGTTGTTGGATTAGTTCGGTCTCATTAAATCGGTTATAATTTTATTCGGGTCATGACACGTGCATAGAAACCGTGTAAAAACAAACAGAAATAGGTAAAAACGTTGTGGGGTGCACAAAAAAAGCTCTTCAAGCTCGTTGGTATGCTCATTTACCCTCGGGTACCATGTATACCCTGGATCCGTCAAATGCGAGTAAAGAACTTGAATTGTAGTTCTATCACCTACTCTGGCTCTCCGGAGCTTATCTTGTGCGTTATATATAGTTCTGAGGCTAGACACGTTATCTGGATTACGACCCTTTATTGTTGAAAGTATATTCATTGGTCGTACGTTATATTGTGTCAATTCGTCGACCAAACCCAACTCATCATTCTCTAATCGCATTGCATATGGAACACCATGCAATGAATCTAGCATAACATGATTATGCGTATCATCTTTCACCCTCAAAATCCAAGAATTCGTTGTTCGATGATATTTCGCAACTAATCTGAATGGACATTCGGTTTTAACTGTTTTGGTTTTCCGTTTTCCTATACCTTGAGGTGTATACTTCCCACCCTTTGTACACCTGTAATTGATCTCGTTCATCTGACCGAACAGTGATTCGGTTCTATTTTTAACAACTACAAAACCGATCCCCCGAGCTATACTTTGCACCCTCAGTCATTTGCTCGTGAGAATCGAAAACCTGAAAATACATAACATTTTTTATAACATATATTTTTTTTTAACATTTTTACATTTTTACATAATTTTTTACAACTTTGACATTTTTACATTTAAAACTTTTATTTAACTTTTTATTACTACAAATTTTACTACAAATTTTATTTACAAATAACTTTTACATTTTACACAATTTTTGTGGAACTTTTACAAATTTTATTACATTTTATTTTAACATACTTTTTTAACATTTTTAACATTTTTACATAATTTTTACATAATTTTTTTAACATACTTTTTTTAACATTTTAAAACTTTTGTTTAACTTTTTACATAATTTTTTACAAACTTTTACATAATTTTTTTACAAACGTTTACAAATTTTAACAACATTTTTTTACAAATTTTAACAACATTTAAAAAAAAAAAAAAAAAAAAAAAAAAAAAAAAAAAAAAAAAAAAAAAAAAAAAAAAAAAAAAAAA
>LBNU01031653.1:4302-36369 GCA_014162995.1 Artemisia annua | reverse complement strand
TATATATATATATGTTTAAAGATTGCCTGGACCGTACCATTTTCCCAATGTTAAATCAACATTTGTCCAATCTTAACTTTCACTGATGTGACGGCTAAACAACATTTGAAGTTGTCCCTTGATCAATCAGAAAAGGGGATGGCAATGGGGGGCCATCCTCATCCCCAAACCCGGTTACTAAAGTCCTCTCCAACCCCGCCCTGATCTCCATCGGGGATCTAATCGGGGTGTCCCAATGAGGTGTGATGCTCCCCCAAACCCGTCCCGTACTAGTCGGGGATCTTATCAGTGTGTTCTCTTTAAGCGCGATTCTCAACCATAGCCGTACCATTTCACATTTATTATTACTTTTATACCGTTAGCAATAACTTGAAAAATTGAAACAATAACTTGAAGAATTAAGAACCTATTAATAATTAATAACAAACAAGTCTTATTAAGTTTTCAACGATAGTATTTGTAAAACCCACATTTTCTTGACGTGATTAAATTACTAAAATACCCTCCATTTTGAAATTTTGAAGAATTGAGTACATTCACCAAACAAGCCCTGAATCAAAAACGGTTATCGTACAACCACAAATATGAACTTGTAATTTCAAGTAAATGTTAATTGAGCTACTACAACATCATATGAACTCAAGAATATGGAATTGGGATTAAGAGATAAATATTGCACGTTACGTAACCTAACGGGTCCGAAAACCTCCAAAACTTGTACACAACTTACAAAATAAATACCACAACATAACCTAAGTATTATTTGATAAATAAAAGTCAAAAATTTGTTCCTATCTTGACTATAAGGACCGGCCTTAAGGGGAAAATGCCCTAAAAATTTGGTAAATATTGATTATCTCATTAATTTGATTATCTACATCCTAAAATAAGTCTAGACCTAAAAAAAATAAAACTCCCTTCTTCCTCCTCTTCATACCAACGACCCACCATCACACCACCATCCAAAATTCTTGTTCCTTGATCCTTGTTAATTAATTGTACGTGTTCGTGGAAGCATTTGGTGCACATTGGTGATCATTTGGAGGCTTTTGGAGGCATCCTTGGTGTTTATTTGTCCCATTCGAAACCTACATAAACCCTTGAAGGGTTTGGTATTTTTCTTGCCCTCTTGATTAATTCCTTGTGTTCCTTTTATCTTGAATATCATTATACGCAAAGATCAAAAAGCTACAAATTGATATACATAAACTATACATATAACCGACCCATGATAATCTTTATGAGAGAATTGATAAACTTTGATTACCTTGATGATTTTTGATGTTTGATGATGATAACATGTTTATAATGATGATATGATATGAATTAGATAATTAATTTGTTAATTATTGGATTAAAGGGGGTAAAGGAATTAGGGTTTATGCGTTGTTGATTTGGGACAGATTTGTTAGCCGAATATGTATGCATCATCAAATGAGTTTGGTAAATGGGTAGTTCATAGTTTTTGTTTGTAAACTCAGTTTAAGGTCAAATTAAGTGTTCTAATTGGTTTGGATGTGATTGAGGTTGATTTGGTTGTGTTTTTGAATTTTATGTGATGATATGCCAAAACTGTGATTGCAGAAATTATTTTCAGTCGTGGTTTATGATTTTTCATCTCTAAACCAGAAGGAATTAGAAGCTCTCCTTTTACAGGAGTTATATTTGGGTTATGTGTGACCTTCTGGAATTTTTGTGGATTTTTCCAAGGTGTTTAAATGGTTATGTTAAGTGCAAACTTTCTGCATGTTTGTGCAGTAAATTTTCTGGGTAGGTCTGGGAAAACGATTTTTCATATGGAGCTACACTTAAAAATAAAATCTGGGAAAATTCATGTAGACTCTCAAGACATATGTGCTTCTGTGAGAATTTTGGTGATTTTTATTTTGGGGTTCTGATATGTTTGAAAAATTCGTTTAGTGGGCTAAATTCTGTTATAAAACCAGTCATTTTATATGCATGTGTCACATATATGTTTAATGTGTTATTTTGATGGTTTGGTGCCCTAATGCATGTTCCACTTGGAGTGTGTTCTTAAATGTTGGGTTGACTAAATGGAGTACATGCTTGGCCTAATTGGTAATTTTGTGATACTTGGTGGGCTTATGTGATTATTGGATTAACTATGTGGTTTATGTGTTAACTTGATAACTAGAAGGATTAAATTGTAAATATGGTAACTAGAAGGACTAAATATGTAAATATGATAAACGATGCATGTGTCGACTTAAATTAATCTTGAGGGGTTGTTTATGTCATCTTGTATAACTATGTGGCTTATGTGATTATTATTGTGATTAAGGGCTTAAATATGTAAATGAGATAATTAAGGGATTTAAATGGAAACTTGGTAAACTTGAGGGTGCGAAGTGTAATATTGGCTTATTTGACTTTCTTGACTTAAGTTGATGTATTATATGAGTATGTGATCATATGTGACTCCATAACTTGTGAAATTGACGCTTTTAACCCTAAAACATGTTCGGTGATTCTATGAAACCCTAATTTCACAAAACCTTTCCAAAACGGGATTCTTGATACTTATGAACATGAGAACTTGATAATATGATAATACCAACCTAAAAGAATATGTTAACATTCGGAAACTTGCCCAATAGGGAAATCTGCTAATTATGGAAACCTGCTATTTATGGAAACTTGCTATTTATGGAAACCTTCTAAATAAGGAAACTTACTAAAAATAGAAAGTCTTCTAAAATGCTCAAACTACTTAAATTGGGAAGTTACTAAATATGGAAAGTTACCTAAAATAGGAAGTTACTATTTTTGGAAAGCTGCTAAAAATGGAAAGATAACTAAAAGAGGTAACTTACGCGAACCAGACTCTTCTTGATTCGTGTCCCTTCTCTTCTAGGTTCGGTGAAGCAGGAGTGATTCTTTTCTCTCGTTATTTATTAATCTTGCTTGTGCATTTGGACTAAGGTACAGATATTCTGACCTATCTACAGGTTTCTCATACACTCTTGTCTTTCCTCTTCCTTGGATATCTTGAACCTTGCTATATTCCCTTGATTATTGAACCTTGCTATGACCCTTTTTAAACTGAACCTTGCTTGAAACTTACACTATGATGCTTGAACCTTGAAATAACCTTGTCATGATACCCTTGTGACCTTAACCTTGAACCTTGGTGGGACTTGGATACTTGTGGGATCTTATAATGGGAGGTGAAATCTCTTTTCTTAAAGTTATGACATGGAACATTTAAAGGAGAAATTAGTTTATAATGTCACCTAAGACTAATCTTCTAAATGGACTTGTATTATGAACCTTTCTAAACAAATGGTGGGAACCTACTAAATTGACCCTTATTTTAAACTCTCATTACGACCCTTTTGATTTGAACTATGGGACTTTGGGAATTGGAATAATGAACCCTATGGATGGGAACCTTGACTTTGGCCTTACCACCTTGACCCGTTGATGCTACATCCTTGGCTGACCCCTTGATATTGAACTCTTGATATTGATCCTTTGATATTGACCCTTGACATTGCCTTTTGACCTTGACACTTAATATTGAAACTTGACTTGAACCTTTAATCTTGACTTGACACTTGTACTTGGGATTGGACCGGGACTACTTGACCCTTCAGTATTTTACCCAGGAGCTACTTGTTGTGGAGTAGCCACAACCATAGTATTGATGCACCAATGCTATGTACTCTAGTGGGGCCGGAGAGATGTCCCCCACCGTCCCTGATTCTTGTTATCGACTGCTGCTATGATTATTATTATTATTGTTATTGGCCAGCAGGGGCGTATGGATGCATCCTAGATTTGTCTTGTCTTGATACTTGCTTGGGCTACGGCCATCTTGATTATGATTTGGACTACAGTTATTATTACTTGGTGACTGGGCTTGCGTGCAATGCGACCCCTCACTGCTTGGGAGTTGATCACTCCATCTTGGGTTACTTGACTTGATTCTTGTTTGTGCCTGGGGAATAAATACTGAAGCCTTGAAACTTGGTAACCTTGACATTGAAGACCTGGTAATTCATGATTATATACTTGACGACCTTGATACTGGGCCTTGATATTTAACCTTGATATTTAACCTTGATACTTGACCTTGATATTTAACCTTGATACTTGACCTTGATATTTAACCTTGATACTTGACCTTGATATTTAACCTTGATACTTGACCTTGAAACTTGACCTTGATACTTGACCATGATGCTTGACCTGGATGACCCTTTTATACTTGACCTTGGAAATCTCTTGATACTAAACCTTGATACTCGACTTGGATGACCCTTTTACTTGATCTTGGAAATCTCTTGATAAACCTCGTGATCCCATATACAAATTCATCTTGTATTCTCTTCTCTTGTTACTTTACATTACTTGTTATCTTCATATCTGTTCACTGAGCTTTGTAAGCTCAGCCGCATTTCTTTTCTCATGCGGCAGGTTTAGTAGGAAGATGAGTTATTGGACGAAGGCTTTGTTTTGGGCTTAGAAGACTTCACCCTATTAGACACTTGCTGGACTTATAGATGCTTAGAAGTAGTCTTGTTTTGGGCTTATGTTTGTTGATGCCCTTTTGTATCTTGTATCTTGTCTTGTTTCCTTGTAATCCTTGTAAGTTTTGTACTTGTATTGTATCTCCGTATCACTTGTGTTCTGACTTGACCCCATAATGTAATACTTTAGCCCTTTTCGGGTTGGGGTGTTACAGTATTATACACAAATAATGATAAATTACACTGCTACAAATTACAATTCAAGATATAACCTTAAAACTTTGTGATCACAATTTTCCAATCTTACATCGATAAAAAACCTAACAATATTAAGGAATGATGTTTTTATTACGTAAATATTATTCGGGTGAGGTGGGGCGGGGATGTTGTTCCCCGCTCCCTGCCCCAGACCCGACTAAAATCCCCTTTTAAACTCCAAACCCGCTCTAACCTGATAAGCGTGCCCCGCCCTGCCTCAATTAGTTCGGATTTCGGATTTTCTTTTCGAGTTCATTTTTTTTTCATCCCTATTCAGCATCTACAATGCACCAACGATTAAGAGGATGTTTAGTTTAAGGGTATGGGTATTAAGGAATGGCTTTCATTCTTATACACTCAAATAATCAAACACTTCTCATTCTCAATGTCATACCCACAGTCATTACCAAACGCCATCTAAACTTTTTTAGAAATTCATAGATAGGATATTTCCATAATCATACTTTGAAAAAACAATTAAAAAAAGAAAAGGGTATTGGGGCATAATTATAAAGCCACGTCAACGACAAAACATAAAGATTCGAAAGGCACAACACAAACATAACTCTTCCTTTAACAAGTTGTAAAAAAAAAAAAAAAAAAAAAAAGTGTTTTGTGTCCTTCCTTTCATCAAACAAACAAACCCTAACAACAATAATTAACATCAACTACACCTTTTCTTATTATTCGATTCACATTTTTATTCATGTTCTTCTTCACTGCCTTATTATTTTAAGGTACTTTTTTCATCATTCATTTCAGCTTCTTAATCATAATTACCTATTTCAATCCATTGATTTGATTTTTGAAGATTTTATTAAGTGTTAAATGTTTGAATATGTTTGTGATTTGTGCCTCCTATAGATTATTAATTTATGGGAAATGGTCATTTAGGGGTCATCATGGTATGTATGGATACAAAGCTGAAATGCCATGTTATGTAGCTCCTTACACTATAAATTTAGTTTAGCGTCGTGTTTCGGAAGTGGTTTTATGGGACGAGGCAGATAATTAGTTTTTAGTCTATCGGTGTTGCGAACAGTGAACTGTTTATTTGATTATTTAGAGGTCAAATTATCGGTTTAGGAATTATGATGATTGTTTGATTCTTTAGCCGTCATTTCTGTGTAAATTTATAGACAGTGTGAAATTGTCATGCCAAGCCTTCCGAGGGCTTTTCTCGGTTTGAGTCTGTGTGGCGTGAGCTCAACCCCGTGGATCAGTCGGCCAATAGGCCGGAAACCATGGTTATCTAAAAAAAATTGAAACGGTGGAGGGGCATTTATACTTGAGTTCTTCTATTATGGTTTTTCCATATCACATTCACACGATCACTTTTAAACGCCATCCTAAGCACCGCACTAAGGAAATTACTGTGATGTATGTCATTTATGATGAAACTTTTATTGGGAAATCATGTTTAGGTTGCAGGAATAGTCAATGTCCCGAAGTTCATTTCTAACTAACGTATTAGTAACTCGGTAGGGCACTTCTGTGATCTTTTACACTTTTGCAGAAGTCCTGGTAGTGAACTGATCTTGAATGTGTAACCATAGTTATCGAATGACATATGTCTCTCAGTAATCATTGATGATGTAATAAATTGATTTTTAGGGGTATGTTTTTATTAGAGTGTATAGACATTATATTTGTTTGTTTCGGTGGTGGTGTAAGTTATTAGATTTATCAGTACTAAAGTTGGTGTTTGTAATTGTTCTTTGAATATGTTTGTGATCTGTGTTTTCAAGTCAAAGATATTTAATTTCTAGTGTTTCAATGCTGTTAACTGATTCTCCTTACTAGATTATTTAGGGCTCAAATAATAGGTTTTGGATTATCGGCTTAGGTCAGGAGTGACTGCAAAGTCTTATTTCTGATTATTTACTTATTTAGGGGTCATTTACGCTTATATTCTCAAGTGATCAGAACTTTCAACCATCCAAACAACTGATTATCAGATCATTACAAATTGAATCAGTGGACGCACATCCGAACACTATCTAATGCAGATAGCTTTGTATCTTATTATAGCTACTTGATATCACATATTCCCTGTCAAATGAAATGCCAAACAACCCCTATGTGTGAAAGTTATTGTGATTTACTGATGTATGATGAGGCGTTGATTTGGAAAGCCTGTTTAGGCGATGGGACACCGGGACTAGTCAATGCGTTAGAATAAATATCGTCTTTTACACTCTTGCAGAAGTCTATTTGCTAATCATGAATGAAATATATGGATTGGATACTCATTGAGGGTTATTTGGTGTTGGTGTTTTATAGTCTCTTCCCAGGATAGTCGATCTTATTTTCATTGCTGTCGCATCTGTTAGAAAATTGACCTTTCCATTTGCTGCTAGCATAAGACACCGTAAAATTTGAATTAGCAAACCCCATAAAAGTTGCCAATTTAAATTTGTAAACACGGATGAAGTTACTTCAGGCTTGTCATGCATTCCCAGGTTGAGCAATTAATCAACTTCTGCTGCAACTCAGATTTTAAAACTTTGTTTACTACATCTACATTATATAGGTCTATCTTTGAATTTCTAGTAGTATATATAGGAATTTTGCCGGGGTACCATCCCTTTACGCAAAAAATTATATCTAGGAAAGCATATATGTAAATACATGATGCCCTGTGGATTTGTGGATGAAAACTTATATACTTTTCGCTTGGCTTTTAACAAGCCACTTTGTATTTATAGTCATCCCAATAATATCACGACTACAGTTGCATCGATTGGCTGTCTGATATGCGTTTGCTTTCTTTGGCAGGGTTTAGAATTGAGATATGGCAAACTCCAGAGGGCCATCAACAACGAGAAATATGATGAACAATGGAAGGCACTCTTTGCTTCCCCCTAAATGTCCATTTCCAACCATTGCTCCATCGTATGGTGATTATATCTCAACATCCGTAATCGGGGCAAAAGGAATACCCAAATATAGGGATGGGAATTCACAACATCACCGTGCTTCTTCTGAAAGTCTTTTAGCTGAAGAACAGCCTTCCTGGCTTGATGAACTTCTTAACGAACCAGAGTCACCTGTACAAAGAGGCCATCGACGATCATCAAGCGACTCTTTCACATATTTGGAAGCAGCCAATGCTGCTACCACAGAATATGCTGTTAAAGACGAGCAGCGTATGAGAAACATGAATTCTGCCCCTTCATGGGCATCTCAAGACTTCCTTTATAAACAACCAAATTTTATGAACAAAAGTAGGATCCCACAAAATGCACATTCGAGTGGTACCACTTCTTCTTTTGACAACTTGGGTCTTCGAAGAACGGTATCATTAGGTGCTCAAGAACTCAATGGAATTGCTTCAACAATAAGTGAAAAGCAAGAGGCACCAGAATCTGGCTCTCAAGAATCAGTTGAAACT
Source organism: Artemisia annua (assembly GCA_014162995.1). NCBI lineage: Eukaryota > Viridiplantae > Streptophyta > Magnoliopsida > Asterales > Asteraceae > Artemisia > Artemisia annua. The sequence continues at coordinate 28,224 of LBNU01031653.1, read as the reverse complement.
CGTGCCCAAGACGCCAACACTTTTTCTGAAAGAAAAATGTCTTCTAATACCAGGGATTCTTCATCAGAATTGGATATAAAACATGCCAAACAGTAAGGATATTCTTCTGATGTTCTTTATCTTCTACGACCACATTTATAAATTTATTTACGTTTCTGCAATTCTGTAGAACCATTTATTTTAAAATTTAGACATAGAAAGTCCTTTCAAAATAGGTCTTGAAACAATAGATGGAGCAAGACAGTGAACTGAATTGGATTAAGTTTAGAGGCATAGGTGTTACCGCTTTTAAGGTGTGTTTTGGAGTTTTGCACTTCAAGGCGAAAGTCAAGTATGAAAATGATGTGAGGGATTAGGATTCTTCTTACTTGCACTAGGACCCCACTACGTGCTTGTTTATCATTCTCATTGGCCCATATTAAGTATCTTTGCTGTAACAACCAACAGGTTTACAAGGAGTCATCAATTCTTTAACTTCCCCTGCCACATACAATTTATACTTCTTCTGAATGGCATGTTCTGCTCTAATTGTTTGTTTACCTTCAGTGTCACCAGTTTGCTTTGGCATAAAATTATATAGACTGTGTCTGAAGCTTTTAAGAATGTGGAGTTTTTTCTAGAGCTCTAGTACGCAACAAAATTCTTAATTAGTAGTTTTAGGGGTGTTGCGTTCCGGAATGATAACTTGACGGATTAACAATTTTTTGCTTACTTCATTAGAATATGCTCAAAGATTCCGCAAATTGGAAGAGGGGATATACTAACTTGTCACAGGACATAAGTAAATTCTTCTTTGATTTGGAAAGATTATCTATAAGCTTGTTAAATTTAATCAGTCAAGTTATAGTGTAAAAATCTAAAAAGTTGTGTGGCATTGTCTGAATCTGATAACATTGTAAAAAGTTCGAAGCTATATATGCATGTAGAAATCTAAGGTGTTATGATACAGGCAATTTGCTCAACGTTCACGGGTGCGGAAGATTCAGTATATAGCTGAGCTAGAGAGGAATGTACAGGCTTTACAGGTATATATATTAGAACTTGAGAGTAACTTATATGGTTTCTTGTGATGTTACTTACATCTGCTGTGATATCATCTTCAGGTAGAAGGTTCTGAGGTTTCTGCTGAGCTGGAGTTCCTAAACCAGCAAAGTCTTATCCTGGGAATGGAAAACAAGGCACTGAAACAGCGCTTAGAGAATCTGGCTCAGGAGCAACTTATCAAATGTTGTAAGTTTCTATATCCATCAGATAGTAGTATAATTGTACTTTGCTACTTGTACCTATAAGGCTATCACTGCTGATTAACTTCTTGGCTTGAGCCTATAATATAAGTTTTTTGACATATGCTTTGGTAGGAAGGAATAGCAATCAGTTTAACTAATTCAGAAGTAATGTGAAACTAGACCTAAGTAGTAAAAGAATTTAATGAAGAGTGGCATACCAATCATGTTATGTTTAATGTTAAACATATGTTTTATTCCCATATATAATCTCCATAGCAGGAGATGGCACTGGCAAAGACTGAAATATTTGTGTGTTAAAAGAAGTAATTAGCATGTGTCAGTGATGTGCATTTGAAATACTAAAAAAAGTAAAGACAGAAAGGTAAGAAATTTATGATTCTTTCAAACATAGAATAATATGTATTAAGGTGATTACAAATCTGTTTCATCAAAGACAAATATATGTTTTATGATCAAGTAGAGAATTTCTGTAGGTACTAGATCCAAATGCAAAAAAATGGTTTGCCAATGAAAGTAATTTCTGGACATCCCAACCTAATGTCGTCCTCAGACCTTGGTGATGAAAGTGCTGACTATAAACAAAAAATTGTTAAATTACAAGAAATACTTTGATGTATGTTTTGTAGATAAATGTATACTAGGTCTATAATTTCGACCCATTTACTTATGGTGGATTGATTCTTGTTAAAAAGGAAATAGGTAGAAATGGGTCACAAGTCTCCTAAAGTGTATCTTTAATGCATGCAACCTCCTAAGTTGTCTAACTTAAGAAGTATATTAATGAAATAATAAGATTTATGTAATTAGATATGACACACTTATCATTTAACCCAACCCAATTTGACCTATTTCAAACCGTACAAACAATGACCCATTTTGGCTCTTTGGTTTAATCTTTCTGACCCGTCCATCTTGCAACCTCTAGTATAGATTATAGAACAAGGATACTGCTTTTTTACTTGCATGTATAGTTGGAGAAGAGCAAATCATTGTTTTTATCTAGTGAATGCAATGTTCTTATTGTAGAATTAGTCACATATCGAAACTAAATCATGTATTTTCATATCAGTGGAGCATGAAGTTTTGGAGAGAGAGATCGGGAGACTGAGAGCCTTGTATCAGCAACAACAGCAACAACCACAACTACAATCAAATCAGCCATCACAAAGGCATCGACGAACTGCCAGTCGGGATAGACTCGATTTCCAGTTTGGAAATCTTTCTTTGAATAATAAGAACACCACCTCTGTTCGTGATCCTCTTTCTACCCAACCTCGTACCTAAAATAAAATATTACAACTGCATCAGTAAAGAAACAAATTATCAGTGTGTGGAAGGAGCCACACTTATCATCTAAATGGGAAACAATATTCTCGGGTTTCACTTATGTAGCTTGTTAGCAAGCTCTTCAACTCGAAACATATTACCCTATCTTTGCCTTCGTTTCCCTTGGTTTGCCTTATGGGTTTGTGTTTTATGGTTTGTGGGGCTATTTTTAAACAGCAAAATTAGCTATCTTACTTGCACCTGGTAGTTATGTCCCCGGAAATCGTCATTTCCAGTTGGGAGCTCACCGGAGGTGGAAACTCGGAAAATGATATAAACATGTCGTTTTTCCTTTGGTTTATTGGCATTTGACTTATAGTTGCCGTTACAGACTTGTTTACTCATCTCTTAATCATGAATTCTTATTGTAATAAGACTAATAATTCCCAATGAAGTTGATGTTGGTTGTCGCCGTGGGTGCTCGTGTGCCGTGTGGTGTAAAAGGTTACTCCACACTAAACATGGAGCAATAATAATAACCACTTGTATAATTTGTATTTCTAAATGGTTAAAGACAGTGTACTATTTATAGTTCATAAACTGTTAATAAGTAAGATTTGTGGCTAGTTTTTTTATATCTCATGTTAAACATCATTGTGTTACTTCTAAATAAATGTATTTAAAAAGCTTTGTGATAATAGTACATCTAATTTCATGTGTTTTTGTCAAGTAGGATTTGGCGACCATCTATGTGCATGTGCTACACAACTCCACATGAATAAAACCTGTATTTTTGTCTTCCCTGCACTTTTCTATTTTTATCTGATGAAACAAACATAGTTGGTCTTACTTCATTTTCGTTCAAAGTTTGTTGAAATATGCACCTTTTTAGAAAGAAAAGAAAGAAAAAAAATAGCTGTAGAATTTGTCTCAATTGGTCTTACTCATTGAAGCTCAATATGTTTAAACTAAAGTATGGTTAATATACAAATACGTCACTAAATTTTCTAGAAAAATGCACATAAAGTAACAAACTTATATTTTATTCATTTGGGTTAACTTATAAGAATCGACATTTAGATACTATTCTATGATTTCAGTGTTAATATGAACGATTTGAACATATAATTTTGGATAAGTTGAGTAACATAAATGTCGTGTTTTACAAGTTCACGTATATTTTTATTAGTTGTGTTACCCAAATGTCATGTTTTATAAGTTCAATATCTTAAATAAACAAAATATAAGTTCACGGGCACTTTTTTAGAGAATTTGATGACATTTTTTGTATATTATAAACCGTAAGTACGATTTACGTCTACCAATCACAAGGTAAAACATTTTTTAGACGAGTATGATTGTAAGTCGTAACCAAAGGTTGGAACCTCTACCTGCAGGGGCGGATCTATGTATGATCCACCTGTGGCACGTGCCACACATGATTGTTCTCGACAAAGTGTAGTTTTTCAGTGAGTTTTTGTGGTTTTTTGAAAGTGCTACACTCGTTTGAAGAAAAAAATGTGTTTGAGATATCTTTTTAAGATAAAAAAGTAAAATGGTGAAGATGGAAGATGATGAACATTAGTGTTAATTAATTTTTTGTGCTATTTGTCTTCTAGTTAACTCTGTTTTATTACTATCTTTTAGTCTACATTTTAGTGTGTAGACGAGTTGTTATGCCCACATGGGTGATTTGGTATTTCTTTTTATGTAGTTGTCATATTATATTTATCTATTTAGCTTTTATTTTGTGAAAAAAAATATAGTTATAAAGGTTTTGTAAACTTTCAAGTTATTTTGTGATTTAAGAAACTTATATTAATTCTATACTATGTCTGAATTACTCGCATCCAACAACAAAAGCGAACAAAAAAAAAACTAGTTTAATCTTAATAAATAAAAAACCAAAACTAAGAACTATTCGCGAAGCGAAGTGAGGCCAAGAATCATGCCACACACAATTTAAAATCCTGTATCCGCCACTGTCTACCTGCGATCTTCTCGAGCTTTGCACAATCCATACTCAATCGAGATATTTTAGCCAAAAATCGTCGTAGAGTTTGCAAAGTGGTTATATTCTTGTGTGAGTATGTTAATAGATGCAAAGTGGTATCACTAAGCAAGATTTTTTTGTGCGTAAATCACTTTATTACTTGATTACTTTTGTGTTGTTCATGATAATGTAAAGCTTGTTGGTGATTTTAGTGTCATCGACGGTCATTTAAGTAATGACGATTTACAAAAGGCTAATGAGATTTCATGTTCGGTTCAGATACGAGTTAGGGTAGTGTGGAGTACGCACTCGTTGAGATAATATGTTTTCGACCATGACAAAAATGCAGGGGGTCAAGGGGCAGCGCCCCTTGCTGGGGTATATTTGGTGCTCCAAATGACTTACCCGTTTTTCCCCTCCTTGTTTCCCAACCAATATGACTGTTAGGAAAACAGTTATGAAAGTTGGTTGAAACCAACTATAACCGCATAACCGTCATCAATAATCTGTTTTATAAAACAGATCCATTAGTCTCATTGATATATAAGAAAAACATACAATTCCTCTCTTGTTCCTGCTTTGTGATCCGGTGCCTAGACACAAAGTGTTTCTCTTCTAGAATTATCCCGATAGAGATTTCGTGCAACCAAGGCATATATAGGGTCGAAATACTTTATACGGAAAGTGAACTCAACACGATTCTAGTAAAATATCCAGGATCATCATATACCCTACACTATTTTCTAACAAAGCTACACTTGCATAATAAATATATATGTTACTATAGCTTATTCTTGATTATCCGTGCATGACAAATCTGATGAAAAAGTGTACTCCAATAGTCTTTGAAAATGTTTGTTTTCTAAGATTTTTTCAAGGTTAGGTTATCTACATTTGAACTGAACAAACTCTAAACCACGAAAAACCAATAATACACAACGAAACTGTACCGGAAATCTCTTATACCAAAATACCGTGAACTTTGTAAAATTATGATTGATTGTTATTGCCATTAAGAGCTTATAAGTAACGTCTTGGTCTACTATTCATGATTTAAAATCAAGAATCTAGCTACTTGATGAAATGTATATGATCTCTTTTGATATCAATACATATCTACTATTCATGATTGAAATCATTCTTCTAGCATGCATGAATGCAACGCTCCCAATTTGCATCATAACTGACATAGTTGGTACAAGTCTATTTTTATCATAATTCAAATATTAAATGACATAGTTTTTATTGGGTTAATCCCAATCCTATCCGATTCTACCCATTTAAAGGGTCAAACCCGAAGTCAAAGTCAACCATTATAAAAGTCAACTATCAAGAATAACTGCCATTTAGCAGTTACATTTTGAAGCGACACATCTGTTGGTCGAACCTTTTAGAACCGAACCAACACAACCATTCAAACACACCTTTTCACTTCTTATAAATAGAACAAATTCTATAAACAATTACATTGATGACAAGTTTATTATTACAAGTTATATAAAAGTTATTTAGTGTTTATTTCAATTCAATACTGGTATATTGTGACTTGACCGTTAGACCATAAAGATCCACGTTTGAGGCCAACAATTGGTATCAGAGCGGTTTGGATTAAACTAACCAATTCATCATATACCATTTCAATTATTTTTACAAATCTGTGAATCGAAAAAACTAGGTCTCGGTATTTCTGCAAACATAACGAACACAACAACAACAAATAGTTGCGTTTCAATCTAGGGATAACAACATCTAAATTGTCGCCTCGTAATTATTAAATTACCGGCATCAAATTAGAAGGCACCCCTTAATTTTTTGCAAAAATTAATCATACTCATACCGAAATCATAAGACCCAGATCTCTTTTATAAAAAAACATCATTCGACCCAGAAAAACATAAAACCCATTCGGTTTGTCATCAAAAGGGGCAAATAAAAATTCTGAATCAATACAAGGAACAAACACACCTGTATTACAAGGATTCGAACCATAGCACCCTTATTCTTGAATCACTTTTGATACAAGACATACACGGCAGAAGTATCCCACAAGGATCAACCGGAGTTCAAATAAAAGAACCCATCCGTGAAGAAGAGTGGTCAACCACAGCCAACATCCGGCGGTCAACCACCAGAACTTAGCAGTTAATCGGTCTCATCAAAAAGGAGAGACTTTTATCTCTTCAAAGAGATACAGAAAGGAAAAGAGGCGTTATAAAACGCTAGGGCAAAATTAGAACCGGTACAACAAATATTAGGGCTTCGTTTTAATAACACCCCTCCCAGGTTCTATTTATTCTTAATCCACCCTCAAGTTTTAAAACTTATACTTGTTATTAGTATAGGTTTGTTTATTTTAGATAAGTTACAAATATTACTTAGTATCTTATCATATTTTACTTTATAATAACCTAGTGAAAATACACTGCTTATTATATTTAGGAATAACTTTTATGCCTTTGGTAGGAAGGAATAGCAATCAGTTTAACTAATTCAGAAGTAATGTGAAACTAGACCTAAGTAGTAAAAGAATTTAACGAAGAGTGGCATACCAATCATGTTATGTTTAATGTTAAACATATGTTTTATTCCCATATATAATCTCCATAGCAGGAGATGGCACTGGCAAAGACTGAAATATTTGTGTGTTAAAAGAAGTTATTAGCATGTCAGTGATGTGCATTTGAAATACTAAAAAAAGTAAAGACAGTTTGATTTGTCAACTTATTCTATCACATGGAAAGGTAAGAAATTTATGATTCTTTCAAACATAGAATAATATGTATTAAGTTGATTACAAATCTGTTTCATCAAAGACAAATATATGTTTTATGATCAAGTAGAGAATTTCTGTAGGTACTAGATCCAAATGCAAAAAAATGGTTTGCCAATGAAAGTAATTTCTGGACATCCCAACCTAATGTTGTCCTCAGACCTTGGTGATGAAAGTGCTGACTATAAACAAAAAATTGTTAAATTACAAGAAATACTTTGATGTATGTTTTGTAGATAAATGTATACTAGGTCTATAATTTCGCCCCATTTACTTATGGTGGATTGATTCTTGTTAAAAAGGAAATAGGTAGAAATGGGTCAAAAGTCTCCTAAAGTGTATCTTTAATGCATGCAACCTCCTAAGTTGTCTAACTTAAGAAGTATATTAATGAAATAATAATATTTATGTAATTAGATATGACACACTTATCATTTAACCCAACCCAATTTGACCTATTTCAAACCGTACAAACAATGACCCATTTTGGCTCTTTGGTTTAATCTTTCTGACCCGTCCATCTTGCAACCTCTAGTATAGAACAAGGATACTGCTTTTTTACTTGCATGTATAGTTGGAGAAGAGCAAATCATTGTTTTTATCTAGTGAATGCAATGTTCTTATTGTAGAATTAGTCACATATCGAAACTAAATCACGTATTTTCTTGTCAGTGGAGCATGAAGTTTTGGAGAGAGAGATCGGGAGACTGAGAGCCTTGTATCAGCAACAACAGCAACAACCACAACTACAATCAAATCAGCCATCACAAAGGCATCGACGAACTGCCAGTCGTGATAGACTCGATTTCCAGTTTGGAAATCTTTCTTTGAATAATAAGAACACCACCTCTGTTCGTGATCCTCTTTCTACCCAACCTCGTACCTAAAATAAAATATTACAACTGCATCAGTAAAGAAACAAATTATCAGTGTGTGGAAGGAGCCACACTTATCATCTAAATGGGAAACAATATTCTCGGGTTTCACTTATGTAGCTTGTTAGCAAGCTCTTCAACTCGAAACATATTACCCTATCTTTGCCTTCGTTTCCCTTGGTTTGCCTTATGGGTTTGTGTTTTATGGTTGTGGGGCTATTTTTAAACAGCAAAATTAGCTATCTTACTTGCACCTGGTAGTTATGTCCCCGGAAATCGTCATTTCCAGTTGGGAGCTCACCGGAGGTGGAAACTCGAAAAATGATATAAACATGTCGTTTTTCCTTTGGTTTATTGGCATTTGACTTATAGTTGTCGTTACAGACTTGTTTACTCATCTCTTAATCATGAATTCTCATTGTAATAAGACTAATAATTCCCAATGAAGTTGATGTTGGTTGTAGCCGTGGGTGCTCGTGTGCCGTGTGGTGTAAAAGGTTACTCCACACTATAACTTCGAGCAATAATAATAACCACTTGTATAATTTGTATTTCTAAATGGTTAAAGACAGTGTACTATTTATAGTTCATAAACTGTTAATAAGTAAGATGTGTGGCTAGTTTTTTTATATCTCATGTTAAACATCATTGTGTTACTTCTAAATAAATGTATTGAAAAAGCTTTGTGGTGATCTAATAATTAAGATTCTAGATTATCAAAAAGCAAAAGAATTAATAGTACATCTAATTTCATGTGTTTTTGTCAAGTAGGATTTGGTGACCATCTATGTGCATGTGCTACACAACTCCACATGAATAAAACCTGTATTTTTTTCTTCCCTTCACTTTTCTATTTTTATCTGATGAAACAAACATAGTTGGTCTTACTTTATTTTCGTTCAAAGTTTGTTGAAATATGCACCTTTTTAGAAAGAACAGAAAGAAAAAAAATAGCTGTAGAATTTGTTTCAATTGATCTTACTCATTGAAGCTCAATATGTTTAAACTAAAGTATGGTTAATATACAAATACGTCACTAAATTTTCTAGAAAAACGCACATAAAGTAACAAACTTATATTTTATTCATTTGGGTTAACTTATAAGAATTGACATTTAGATACTATTCTATGATTTCAGTGTTAATATGAACGATTTGAACATATAATTTTGGATAGGTTGAGTAACATAAATGTCGTAGTTCAAGTATATTTTTATTAGTTGTGTTACCCAAATGTCATGTTTTATAAGTTCAATATCTTAAATAAACAAAATATAAGTTCACGGGCACTTTTTTAGAGAATTTGATGACATTTTTTGTATATTATAAACCGTATGTACGATTTACGTCTACCAATCACAAGGTAAAACATTTTTTAGACGAGTATGATTGTAAGTCGTAACCAAAGGTTGGAACCTCTACCTGCAGGGGCGGATCTATGTATGATCCACCTGTGGCACGTGCCACACATGATTGTTCTCGACAAAGTGTAGTTTTTCAGTGAGTTTTTGTGGTTTTTTGAAAGTGCTACACTCATTTGAAGAAAAAAATGTGTTTGAGATATCTTTTTAAGATAAAAAAGTAAAATGGTGAAGATGGAAGATGATGAACATTAGTGTTAATTAATTTTTTGTGCTATTTGTCTTCTAGTTAACTCTGTTTTATTACTATCTTTTAGTCTACATTTTAGTGTGTAGACGAGTTGTTATGCCCACATGGGTGATTTGGTATTTCTTTTTATGTAGTTGTCCTATTATATTTATCTATTTAGCTTTTATTTTGTGAAAAAAAAAAAATATAGTTATAAAGGTTTTGTAAACTTTCAAGTTATTTTGTGATTTAAGAAACTTATCTTTTATATTTATATAATAAAACAAAACCCCTATTGGGAATTCTACATTTCAAAAAAATCAATTCATTCCTTATTAAGTAATAATTTTATTTAAAAAAAAGATTATTTTCTTATTAAGTACTAGTAACATTTTATATTTATCCATAACACAAGTAGAAGATAAATACAAAAAATATAGATAAGATATTTAAAAAAATATTATTTTCATATTATGTAACATTTTATATTTATCCACAACACAAGTAGAAGATAAATACAAAAAATATAGATGAGATGCAATTAACATTAGGATTAAAAATTTTAAATAATTATTTCAAAAAATAAAAAAAAATAATAAAAAAAAAGACCCGCGCATGCACGGGCATTATAACTAGTATTAATTCTATACTATGTCTGAATTACTCGCATCCAACAAAAAAAAAAAAAAAAAAAAAAAAAAAAAAAAAAAAAAAAAAAAAAAAAAAAAAAAAAAAAAAAAAAAAAAAAAAAAAAACTAGTTTAATCTTAATAAATAAAAAACCAAAACTAAGAACTATTCGTGAAGCGAAGTGAGGCCAAGAATCGTGCCACACATAATTTAAAATCATGTATCCGCCACTGTCTACTTGCGATCTTCTCGAGCTTTGCACAATCCATACTCAATCGTGGTATTTTAGCCAAAAATCGTCGTAGAGTTTGCAAAGTGGTTATATTCTTGTGTGAGTATGTTAATAGATGCAAAGTGGTATCACTAAGCAAGATTTTTTTGTGCGTAAATCACTTTATTACTTGATTACTTTTGTGTTGTTCATGATAATGTAAAGGTTGTTGGTGATTTTAGTGTCATCGACGGCCATTTAAGTAATGACGATTTACAAAAGGCTAATGAGATTTCATGTTCGGTTCGGATACGAGTTAGGGTAGTGTGGAGTACACACTCGTTGAGATAATATGTTTTCGACCATGACAAAAATGCAGGGGTTCAAGGGGGCTGCACCCCCTTGCGGGGTCAAGGGGCAGCGCCCCTTGCTGGGGTATATTTGGTGCTCCAAATGACTTACCCGTTTTTCCCCTCCTTTTTTCCCAACCAATATGACTGTTAGGAAAACAGTTATGAAAGTTGGTTGAAACCAACTATAACCGCATAACCGTCATCAATAATATGTTTTATAAAACAGATCCATTAGTCTCATTGATATATAAGAAAAACATACAATTCCTCTCTTGTTCCTGCTTTGTGATCTGGTGCCTAGACACAAAGTGTTTCTCTTCTAGAATTATCCCGATAGAGATTTCGTGCAACCAAGGCATATATAAGGTCGAAATACTTTATACGGAAAGTGAACTCAACACGATTCTAGTAAAATATCCAGGATCATCATATACCCTACACTATTTTCTAACAAAGCTACACTTGCATAATAAATATATATGTTACTATAGCTTATTCTTGATTATCCGTGCATGACAAATCTGATGAAAAAGTGTACTCCAATAGTCTTTGAAAATGTTTGTTTTCTAAGATTTTTTCAAGGTTAGGTTATCTACATTTGAACTGAACAAACTCTAAACCACGAAAAACCAATAATACACAACGAAACTGTACCGGAGATCTCTTATACCAAAATACCGTGAACTTTGTAAAATTATGATTGATTGTTATTGCCATTAAGAGCTTATAAGTAACGTCTTGGTCTACTATTCATGATTTAAATTCAAGAATCTAGCTACTTGATGAAATGTATATGATCTCTTTTGATATCAATACATATCTACTATTCATGATTGAAATCATTCTTCTAGCATGCATGAATGCAACGCTCCCAATTTGCATCATAACTGACATAGTTGGTACAAGTCTATTTTTATCATAATTCAAATATTAAATGACATAGTTTTATGTTTCCATTTTAAGTTCAGTGACACTTGTCAAATATAAATTGATAAACTTTTCAAACTAAAAATAAATAAATAAAACTATCATCAACCGATCCAGCAACAACAATTGTAACTTGAAAATAAAAAAGTAAAAAGTGAAAATAGTTTTCTAATCAAAAGTTTACTTTTTCTTCAATTAAACTAAACAAAACAAGTAAAAGACACTACAGAATCAAGAAGATGGTCTGCATGTCACTGCATATGCATATCCACTTCAGAACAAAAACACCACAAGTAAGATTGTAACATGCATGCAACCTTCCAAGAAGAGAGTAGCTTCTTATATATTTTAACTAGTAAACTTATATTGACATTCAATATAAACTTATAATATACTCGTACTATACTATACTATAAGATCCAAAAACCTATAAAACTACTATTAGTATTCTTTATTTTTTTAATTTTGTAACAATGCATGTGGGCAAGTAGGGTATGAAGGAACAAGAGCATATGTGAACTCCATCAATCACCACTTCCCATGCATATGGAACTTAAATGTATTATTCACACATTAAAACACATACCAAACACACACACATATTAAGTTCTGTAGACCAAAATGTATAGACAAAATCACTCTTAGTCTACGTGAAAAGATTCCAAGATTCATGATTTAAATAATACACCATAATATGCGCAGCATTTTGAGACAAACCCACTTTTTAAATATTAATAAAGTTGTAAACTTTGTTATAAGAGCTAAGAAAAAAAGTTGACATTTTGGATGTGGGAGTAGTAAAAAATGGTGGAAATTTTGATTAGAGAAGGAAGGTCTTTGGCTGAAACACCAACATGGGCTGTTGCTACTACTATTACTTTTATGGTTTTTGCTTGTTTGTTGGTTCAAAGATCTATTTATAGATTTGGGAGAGTAAGTTTTCAGTTTTATACATTTTCTTGGTTAGAAATATTTTGTTAAAGATTTGCATCATTTATTGGTATTTTGAGTTTTTCGCATGCGTTTTGAATTGTTGTTAAAGCTTTATATGAGTTTTTTTACCATTTGTTTGTGTTAAGATTTTTAATGGTTTTATGGGTTGTCTGAATTGCAGTGGTTAAAGAAAACAAGGAGAAAGGCTCTTTTGGCTTCTTTAGAAAAGATCAAAGAAGGTTAGTTGATACTAAGTTCAAAGTGTTAATTTAATGGGATTCTATTACGGATTGAGTAAATAAGTTGTGTGGATTCATTGATGGTGACATGGAGTGTTTTCAAAAAAAGACTCAAAAAAGGATACAAAACACTTTTGGTGGTGGGTTCAAACCTTGTGGATTAGTCAGCCAAAAGGTCGGAAACCATGGTTACCCAAAAAAAATGCTTTAATATATAGGCAATACAGGCTGATCTGGGTCCAATTGTCCGAATTTAGTAATTTGTTTTGAATGATGATTGAAGATTCATGTTAAATGGCAAAAATTTACAACCCCGCCTGGAGAAACTAGTTGTTCCGGCGGGGCTTTAAAGTCAGAAACGTCAAATTTTCTATTCCGATGCAAACCATTATAAATACTAGTTCCAGTTAAAAGTTTGTTCTAATATATAGTTGTTCATGTTGGTTTGAATTGCATTCAAAGTCATATTTCATAGACCAAGATAAGTGGTTATGCAATACTACGTAGTATACTAGACACCATAGTGTAATATTAAGTACAAATTTTAAGCTTATTGCAAGATCAATAGATCATAATATTTCAAGATATATTTGTTCCTTTTAATGATGAGCATTAATGATAATAATACTATTGGTTTTAATGCAGAGCTTATGCTTCTTGGACTCATATCTTTGTTGTTGGGGCAATGGGCAAGAGTTATTTCACAAATCTGTGTGGATTCCTCACTATTCAGCAGTAAATTCTTCCTGTGCTCTAAAGAAGATTATGAATCGGGAAAATTTTCTGTTCTCACAAGATTCTCGTCTTTTTCAAACGAATCTGACATACCTCCTGAAGGCCTTCATGCTCAACCTCATCATCAGTGTGGTGAGGTAAGATCTTTTGCTTATTGACGTCATTTCAGTAAGGTGCACGGACATTGTACTGTTTTCTTCGATATAATAATGATATGTAGACGTCTGACGTGGCAAGATGAATGGGTTGGAGAAATAGTCAAAACATGTCATTTTAGTACAAGTGCAAAATGGACAAGGTTGGGTTTGACCCACAAACACTTTATTTTCCGTCTTTAAAATGGGTCATTTCTAGTACGACGTTCGACCTGTCTGAGAGATAAGAAAAGCAACCGAAATCTGACTAATTAATAAGTAGATGATGGGTCGAAGTTGCAGCCACCTTACCATGTGTGATTGTAATGGTATGTTAATGAATGAATTTTTGACTTGCATTTGCAGGGACGAGAACCTTTTGTTTCTTATGAAGGTCTCGAGCAGCTTCACCGATTCTTGTTTGTTCTTGGGATAACTCATGTTCTCTATAGTTGTATCTCTGTTGGTTTGGCCATGAGCAAGGTACATCATTAATTCCCCTAATAACTTATAGGTTTTCCAGATGAAGTGGTATTTTAAATGCAATAAGGGTGAAATTGGCATTTTAACAATTAAAAAACAGCGTTAAAAGACCACATATCTTAAACTGTGTATTTTTCGTTTGTGGACGATTATTTTGTGACAAAGGTTGTAAAATTTGTTATCCTTAAGGTCACATAAACGGGCTACTATTCATAGAGCTTAAGCTAATTTTAAATGTATGTAACTCCAGATATACAGTTGGAGGAAATGGGAATATCAAGCTAGCGTATTGGCGGCTGAAAACTTGCAAGGTATGCACTGAAGGTGGGATAATGGCGGGGCAAGCAGGTTGGATTTGGGAAAAAAATGGGTAATATTTGGAGATGGATCGGGATGGTCCAAAACAATTTTTTTATCAAGAACATGGATTTATATAAAACAACTTGTCTGCAAAATATGATAACAAAAAAACTAATATAATTTAGGAGATTTTTGCATTAAGTATACACTTTGCTTACCTTTCAACCTGCTTGACTCATTTGATTAGTTTCCTTCTATAGTTATCTTCTACTTTTACCTTGTCTGATCTGTTATAAATAGCATATATCCCGAATATAAGTGAATGGATCGCCACAGACACCTCTAGTTCGCACTAATACTGAAGGATAGCTTACATTTTGTTCAACACGAGGCCAAATTAATCAAGCTATAATAAGAAACTGTATTATATCTACTAAATGTTGTCAAGACCCCGAGTTCATAAGCATTCTACTGAGCCATGAAACGGTGTGCAGCTAAATACCAGTTTTTATGTTCTGCCTCGTGGGTCATACTTATCTCATAACATTGAGTAAACGAACCCAACACGCCTTCAATCCCTTTGACACCGTATAAATGAGACCCACCATATGAGAACTTTAAATTGCTTAGACAAATAGGTTGTGGAGACTATAAGTCTATGACCATTTGTTCATTTTTTTAACATATGTTTATAGCAAACAAGACGAAGGTGATGAGGCGCCAAGTTACTTTCATTAAGCATCACGCAATTCATCCGTGGAGCAGGAGTCGGATCCTCATTTGGATGGTAATTATTATTCAATATGCCGTAATGTTCTATTATTAAGATAATGTGAAAATAAATAAATAAATAAAATGCTAGATTGCTGTAGATGACCTTCTGTGAAACTGATACACCCATGGCTCTAATAAAGGTGAGTTATGTTTTGTTGTTTTCAGCTTTGCTTTCTACGACAATTTAAAAGTCCTATGGATAAGTCAGATTATGTGGCTTTGCGGTTGGGTTTCATCACCGTGGGTATTTGACTCTATCGTACCTTCTTTATATAGCGTCAAATTCACAAATGAACTTCATACTTTGCTTCTACTTACGATATAAAACACAGTGCCAAATTTACAACTGCTAGTTGTTTGACCTACTAAATTTGTTTGTCATAATTTCAGACTCATAAGCTGCCACTTTCTTATAATTTCCACAATTATATGGTCCGGAGCATGGAAGATGAATTCTATGAAATTGTGGGAATTACGTATGTGGCTCATCTAGCGCTTCTTCTTCTTTCTTTCTTTTTTTTTGTCATGTTTCTTGTATGTTTAATTTGGTTTGTAAACCGTTGAGCTTGATGTATGAATCATATTTATCCTTGGGTTATCTAACTATATCAAAAGAAAGACNATTAAGTTTTCACTTCAATAAACTCCATTTCATGTTTTCTCTCTAATTCCAATAGGAGCATGGAAGATGAATTCTATGAAATTGTGGGAATTACGTATGTGGCTCATCTAGTGTTTGTTTTTTATTTTTGCTATCTCATGTATTGTCAGCTAACTCTTGGTAATCATTACGCAGCTGGCCGCTTTGGGCGTATGCCATAATATGCATCTTCGTAAACATCCATGGTAATAAATTTTTACTTGTATTGCAAATGAAATGTGCAAATTTTTAACATGTTTTTAATGTTTGGTGTATTTTCAGGCCTTAATATTTACTTCTGGATTTCATTTGTCCCTGCCATTGTAAGTTGATACATTCTCTTGTAACTAAAGGTGGCAATTTTGATCCATTGACTTATGAATGGGTCGATTTGACTTGTTTTATTATCTCAAACGGTTCAAAACAATTTTTGCTGAACGGGTTTGAAAGTTTCATTTAATCAATTGGCGCAATCATAATTAACACGTTTTTTGAATTTTAGAAAGTTAAATAAAAAAATTGAAGCTGACTTGACCCGTTTTGGCTTGTTATTCAACTTGACCATCCTACCATCCCTACTAGTAATTGATGTACAGATCTTGTACTTCTTGTCGTTGTTTAACATAATTTACCTTTTTTTGGGTGAAAGCTTGCATTGCTGGTTGGGACAAAACTTCAGCATGTTGTCTCTTTGTTAGCACTTGAAATAGTTGCGCCACGTGGGCCGACAGTTGCAGGAACTCAAGTGAAGCCACGTGACGAGCTTTTCTGGTTTGGTAAACCTGAAATATTGCTGCGGTTAATACAGTTTATCTCCTTTCAGGTGAATATTGTTATTTCTCGCAGATAAGTATCAAGATTACTTTGTATTTTGTTTCCTAATATCCTGATTTGTATTTTGTCCATCTGCAGAATGCCTTTGAGATGGCAACATTCATCTGGTCTGTGGTAAGTACTATCCCTTCCTTTATTAACACTTTTTATGAATTTCTTAGTTTTGTACACACGATTTCGCCCATATGTCTTTCTATGAAAATATGGTCTTCATATATGCAGTGGGGATTCAAACAAAGATCATGTTTCATGAAGAACCACGCGATGATAGTTATTAGGCTAACTTGCGGGTATGTAACTTATTTCAAAACTTTTGCACAAATATAAATTGAACACATAGCGATCGTCTTGTTCTTCTTCCTAATAAACCGGATTCCAAATCACACCTCAATGTTTGGTTTATTGTCATGATTGCAGGGTTCTTGTTCAATTTTGGTGTAGCTACAGCACTGTGCCTTTAAACGTTATTGTCACACTAGTTAGTACCATATAAACCATTAATAATATAAGTATTCTCTGTGCATTATGTAATGCTAGTACCATATAAAGTAACCCGACGTGCTAAATCTCTTTTATCTCAGATGGGCTCCAAGGTTAAGAAAGCTCTGATAGCAGAAAGCGTCCGTGATTCACTTCACAATTGGTGCAAACGAGTAAAAGAAAGATCAAAAACACTTCGTTCAGTTGCCACAAGGTCCACATGTTCACTCGGGTCAACTATAGACGAAGGCGATGAAGAGATTACAGTAGCATCAGGGACTTTATCTCAATCATCTTCCACGGGTACACTTAATCACATGGACGATGATAACCAGGACTCGGGTCCTCTGCCTCAACAAGAACTTTCGTTCAGGATGTCTGAATATTTGTCAGATACCATGAGACATGTACCCACAAATCACGACATCGAAGAAGATGAAGAAAGTAAAGTTCAAACTCTTGAAGATTTGTTTCAGAAGACATGATGCGGTTTTGTTGTAGAGAAATAAGATTATGGTGTGGTATCAGTAGCTTGTTAGACATCATGTCTATAATTTACATATATTTAGGTACTATTATCAACTGTTCAAGAGTCATGTATAATTCGTATGTGCCATGTAGCATGGACAATTTTCCAATACTTTATAAACTAACAAAGTCAATAATGTTTGATACTATGGTAAAAATAATGTACTCTTGTGTTTTTATCTTTGGTACTTATGCAAGTAGATGGAAGTAATGTGAATATAAAGTGTAACAAAGATAATACAATAATCACATACAATAAACATGAATACTGATTTTATATTTAAGAACTGAATACTAATTACAAACCAACACTAGTATTAATACATCCATTATACTCGAGAAAAATCGATCGATCCATGGCACACAACATCGGCTCCAATGCAGCCAAAATCTCGTCTTCTTTTTGTTGTTTTCGTCTCAAAACAATTGCGGGTAACTGTGGGATAATGGCTTCATCATGTGTAACATCATCATTATAGTTGTTTGACATAGAAGGTGCGGACTCGACCTCCTCCCCATCATGATCAGCAAGAAGCATTACATCGTAAACGGGATCGTTCGACCCGATTGAACTACAAGATGGCAAAACCTTCTTTACGGGTTTGCAATTAACTGGAGGTGTCCTAACAGCAAAACGAATGCGTGGTTGCTTTTTCGGTTTTTCAAACATTTTCTTAAAAGCAGTACTTATTCGCCTTCTTTTGATCATTGCTCCGAACTCAGACATATCCCTCACGATAACCTTTTTCATCATCGGTTTTGGTTGGTTTTGGTTTTTGTTGTTATCGAAGATGGTTTTGTTATTTTTGTTGGGGTATTGTATTGTTGCGTAGGAATTAATGTGATACGTGCATAGATTTATAATGATTCTTCGGAGGAGCCTTGGAGAGGAGTATTTACAAAACTATTTACCCAAAAGCCCTTGTTTAAGTCGGTGAATAAACCGAACTTATTATTATGGAAAGTAACTAATCGCCTATAGTTACCATATGTTAATATTCTCAAATTTCAAGACCCTTTTCACTTTCTTCAAAATTTTATATTCCTTATACAAATCTAACAGTGATACCATAACTTACCATAACTTATGAATCAAAAATTAGAAGAAGCTAAGTGAAATTAAGAGATCCATTCATGAAAGTCCATAACCATCAAAATCGAAATATAAATTAACAGATTAAACACAAGCAACAAGCATCAAGTAGAACGATTCCAATATCTGTCCGTTTATCACTTTATCTTTAATCTCTTTCAGATGCCAACAACTCCAAGCGAAAGCTTCTTCCAAACCTACATTTGTTGTAATACCACTGTGTTCTCATATTTATTTTTGTTGTAAAACGGAAGTGATAGGAAAAATAAATAATATGATTTTGTTTTTCCTGAGCGGCAGGATTTGAGTGGTAGTTGACTTAACTTTAATTACACTAAAACTAGAGAACGAGGTAAGAGCACCTCTCATAACAAATATTCAGCAGATTATCGAATAGCAAATTGTATAATCTACGATTCCAAGAAGTCTAACTGACTGGTGAGTTGAATTAAGCGGGAGAGATTGTCCAACCGGGAACACGTATAGAAGGAATACATGTTTATATAAAAAAGCCACAACAAGAAGTAAATGCAAATGGTATAATGTTTTAAATGCAAGCCTCAAAGCCATATTATGTACAGTACTCATCATACCAATTGAACTACCATCTACAAAGCTATCGGCATAATCCAGTATGTATGCAAAGCTAATCTTATGGATGGGTCGTCATCAGGTGTTTTATCCTAATTATTCACATAGTTCTCATATATAGAGTATAAAACGTGAGCACAAACGTAACAGAACCTTGATTAGTGATTGGTAAAGGATGATACAAGCTTGCAAACTATTCAGTCCAAGCATCTCATAATTGGGTCGCCGCCAATCGCCTAACACGTCTTCTGAGCAGTAATCTGTGGCAGACGCCAACCAAACACAGAATCACCACTAGAGCTATAGCACAGAGATCGAACAACCTCCTCACCCCTAACGCCCCTGCAAAAAGAATCTATTAGTTCAAAACATAAGAAATGTTGACCGCTACAATAGTGCCTCGAGGCGATAATATGGGGGTCAGGGCAGGTTAGGTAAATGATTAAAACTGGTTCGGGTAGAAACATGTAGAAATTGCAACCATTTGCAGCTAACTGCAAATGCAAGTACATGACCATATAGTTCAATACTACAATGGACGTCATGTAGATATAGATACAACATACCTGTTGGAATGAAGTCGAAGGAACTGATGTTATAAATGCAACTCATCAACAACTGCAATCAGATAAAACGATCATTAGCAATATTAACATTGATCAAAAAAACCAGCAAACATATGTTTTCTCAATCTCAAATAAAGGTGAGCATAGCAATAAAACGAATAAAAAGCTATCATAACATAAATACTGGTTAAAAGTAGCAATGTCAACATCGAGGGTTGGATGGTCTTTTCGTAAACAATAAAAGCTTTTAACAGAAAATACGCATATGATATGGGACATCATAAAGAGTTATCTGCACCAAATTACTTGAATTGAAGATGTGAGTGAATCTATTATTCCTAGCTTGTATTTGCTGATGGATCTTGTACTACATCTACACAACCTGTAGGAAGAATTACAAGAACTCTTGGTAACTTCAGAAAAACCTACTCATGAATTCAAGAAGTGGAAACAGTACTTGAGAGCAAAACATAAGCCTAGATTTGGGACTCCTCGCGTAGCTCACTCCAGAAACACAGGTTTACTTCCAGATGTCAAATCATAAATTTGTAAATAAAGGGATTTAAAAAATAAAAAATAAACCGGAAAAAGGAGGAAAACAAGAGTTTGTGTAATTTGTAGTATCTCGTAACAGTGACCTTAACTGAAACACTTGAAGATAATAGAACAGGTTCTAATCTAGAAGATTTTATGACCTTCATCCATGATTCTTTTTCCCCTCTAATACATGATTATGGAAAAACAATTAATGAGAATCTATGAGGCCACAGTACAAGGACTGAAGGACTACTTCATTAATTATACTAGAATGATGATCAACAACTCCACACGATGCTAAAGATATAAAGTGTTAAACCAAGAGCATAACTCTGACTCATAGTGACTGCGTAATACTAATAAGAGTTGGTGCAAACTTAAAAGCACAAGAAACTAAAGGAGAGCTAAGCATTTAGAAACACGATGCATTTAAATTTAACACGGTCAGGGGAATATCCTATAAGATGCAACTGTTCATTATCAATAAGATAATAAAAAATATTTCATTGCCACATAAGGGTAATCGTGTCATGAACTTACAGCAAAGGAACGCATTGCATAGTAGTTTCCTCTAAATCTATCTGGATCCATCAGACAGCATAACATTCTTTTGAATACATTTGGAACCTCGAAAAATTTCTGTAAAAGAAAAAAACTGATAAGTCAGATATGCGCAAGTCAGGCTGGAGGATAAAGAATGAAGAATGTGAACTATTAAGTGGGAGAATGGTAGCACAAATCAGGAAGCCCAATAATCCAATATCATACTTAGGAGAAGGGGTTATGTAAACCTACCCGTATAACACCATTAACACCACCCTGGAAAAGGCGATTATACCTCTGCACATTTTTTAGGACTTCAACGACTTCCACTTCATGCATAATGAGTAAAGATGCCTCTGGTGTCAACTTACTAATGGGGCGTGCACAAATTGGGCAGTTGCACTTTTGAAGAGCTGTTCTATAGGTCCAGAATCGCAATATGCAATTGGCTGTACACAAAAGAAATAAAATGTGGTTATCAAATGCAATTTCAACTCCAAATGGATACATCATTGCAATTTTTACTAATTTTCTTAAGTCTCACTAGAAAAACCATACCAACGTGGGACATAATTCACTTGAAGAATTATTTACTATATGAACTTTTGCATATATTCTCACCACAAGAAATAACAATATAAAGGCCGAAAACAATCCACCTTAATGTCATTGGAAAAATCATATTGACTTAAGAGTTAAGACTGATAGTTGCCACGCTAACTAGTAAGGAATTAAGCTAAATAATAACAGGAACAAACTTATATGTACTCATGAACTGCCATGCTGTTAAAACTTTCAAGTTAAAGTGAGCTAAAGCTCTACACAACGATAAAATTTCTGACAGCTTAAATTTCCCAGTTCATATTTCCTAATAAAAATTATCAACTGGTGCCAACACAAGGTATCTCTAGCATTCCCATTCCATTAACGAGCTCACACGCCTAAGTTTCAATCTCAGACATAGTATAACACCAAACTATTGACATACGAATTTTGATGTTGCCTAACTTCTATAAATCGGCACCTCCAAAACAACTTTAACAAGATTGACTCGCCATTGACATAGGTCAATCCTTGACCAAACCACATGTATTCTTGTGTTTATTGTGTGTGTGAATCCGCATCCCTACGAATACGTGACTTCATAACACAAACAGAAAGTTAAATGTTCCCCAATGTGATTTTTTCGAAATAAAAGCATATCAGAAGCGGTTTATTCAACATAAACAATAAACCTTTGCGAAACCATCAATCAAAAATTCCCACAAATTAATCTTGTTTGTTCAACTAAAGGCTTGTACACCTACGCAACTAGCAGATTATAACTATTATAATAAGATAAACCCTAAATAAATAATCATCATAACAAAAACAAACATAAAATTCCAAAAGACAAAAGTGGTATACCACAAAACGTCCACATTTAGTTTTACAAACAATAGTAAAAAGCCTTGAAACAAACCAGTTAGTTTTACAAAACTTTGATCTCGTCCCTTTGACCCAAAACCCCAATAACAAAAAGTTGATAAGCTAAGGCTTTTGGATTAGCTCATAGTGGTAAAATGACTAAGGGGATTGTTTGGTTAAGCTTATATGTGAGCTTACGAGCTTATTTGATTCCGACTTACATTTCATAAGCCTCAATTTTCCAGCTTATTTTGAGACTTATGAGCTTATATAAGTTTATCATATCATAATAAACTTGTATAAGCCCACAAGTCTCAACATAAGCCGAAAAACAAATAAGCACATAAGCCCACATATAAGCTTAACCAAACACCCCCTAAGCTAATAAGCACACGATACAAACACCCCTGGCTAGAAACAGGCAAAGCAAGAGAATATATGCAACTGAATATATTAGAATTAAACCCTAGATAAACTATCATAGCACTAGTAAAAGAGAAAAGGTATACCACAAAACCAGTGACCACAGTTGGTTTTACAAGGGATAGTAAAAGTGTCGAAACAAATGGGACAACAATCGTCCTCAGGCGGTTTATCTCCCCCATCCTTGTTCCTCTCCTCTTTCGAAACAACAACCAACGCCGATTTCAAACTTAAGTCCTCCTCCTCCTCATTTCCAACATTTTCACCCTCCTCATCAGTTCCTAAACTAGACAAATTTTGATTTTGAAGTTTCTCAATGTTATCAACAACAACTACATCATCAGAATCATTAACAGCATCAAAATAAACATCTTCTTCTTCTTCTTCTTGAACAACAAAATTAGGGTTTTGAATATTGTCAGGTTCGGTCTTTCGTTTGCGTTTCCTGAGGAGAAACAAGACGGTCTTCCACTTCCTCTTCCTCACCTGGATATGAAAATTAGGGTTTCGAATCATCTCATCTGTTTTTTTTTTTAACTTGTTTTGAATGAAGTTGTTAGGATGTATATATGATGATGTGAAATGAAATTACATGGAAATATCTTTTTCGTTTTTATATAATGAAATGAAATGGGAATTGAAGGGTTCAATTAATAAATAAATATGAATGTGATGGTTTACCAGAATTAATTGACACGTAACCCCACCGTCGTCTCGGTCATGGTTTTTTAACTTTCTTTTGCCAAACTTTTTACACGCTCTTTTTATCAAGGCCAAAAAAAAAAAAAAAAAAAAAAAAAAAAAAAAAACCCCCTTTTTTTC
>LBNU01031651.1:91435-112533 GCA_014162995.1 Artemisia annua | reverse complement strand
TAACCCCAATGAAACATCATCCGTCTTTTCCAAAGTAGTAGAAGCTTCAGAAGCCTTTGCAGTCACATTAGTATTACTACGAGCAACCTCGTTAACACGATTTGGGCATTCAATCAAAGCATGTCCAAAAGTTTTACATTCACCACAATGAGGAGGTTTCCATGCATATTCGATATTAATAATATCAGCAGTAAAACCATGTCCTTCTTCATTTGGAATTGCCATTGTAACCTAGCTTTTTAGTTCTGAATCCGCATTTAATTCAACTAAATCACGGGCAAAACTAATACGTCCCCATGAATCGACACATAGAGAACTTGTAAATGAATCAAGCATAATAGGTTTCCCTACTTGTGTAGCAATCAAGCTCAAACCATCCTCTGAATAAGCAAGTAACGGAACATTATGCATTTTGATCCAAACTGGCACCTTGTTTACCTCATTCCTATTAAGGGATAAAGTAAGAGTCCATTTGTTAAGAATAATAGGTGAGTTACGAATTAACCATGGACCTCGTTCCAAGACATAATCCACACCCTCCTTGGTAGTAAACTTAAAAAGATACACACCATCACCATTTTCCATTAGCTTTTGCAAGCCAAAATTTTCCCATGTATTAGTGACATAATTTTGAACTAAGGGGAAAGCAATGGTCTTACCAAGGAAGTAACCAACAAGCGTCTTATCATACCGACTTAAAACCTTTTTCATAGCAGCCATAGGAAGCATCGTATCATGATTATCCACATGATCCTCATTGACTAATGCTCTTAAGTTTACAATTAGGACATTACGAGTAGCATTAATGACATTAGCAAAAGATGAGTTCGTCACCTTTGGAGAAGTAGAAGCATCCGTATTACGCACGGACGTGTCATGGGCACTCGTGTTCACACGAGTAACCAAGTTAACATCACCATCATCAGCTGTTCAATCGGTAATAATAGGCCCCTCATTAGCGACAACAACACTTGTATCAACATCCATAGTAACCACCATATTCTATCTAGTTTGATCGGCCAAACTAGAAGAGGAACTCACATTTGTACCACTTTTACCCGCTGTATTCAATCCTTTAGACGTACTATTGTTGTTCAGAAATCCTTTTTTCATCTCTCTAAACCCACGAAACCCACCAAAATCCAGTAATAGACCACAAACCAATTCAAACGAAAACTACGAAGAATAATGAATGAAGAAAACCCTAACAAAGTTAGGGTTCAATACACATTAAGAATAAAGTGTCACATGATAAACCAAAGGATACATTATTGCATGTAATAATATCACCTATTACGTTATGTTGATCAAACAATCACAGGTTATTGATTAAAGGAATTGTATAGCATTAATTAGATCAACCAATCAGGTAACGACAAAAGAACAATTGCAAATCCTTAATAAAAACGATCCACCAATAGAATCTTGAGGAACCGATCGGAAAAAGTAAAGTGCAAGGGTTTCGAAATCGCCCCTAGAGAGAGGATTTAGAATTGTTGGTTAATTATAGCATAAATATCAAGATTTGTGCAAGTTTCGTTCTTAAGTATTAATATTTGTGTTAGTTTAGGCCCAAACCTAAATGTTAGCTTAGTCACTAGTATGAATATTGGGTCTCATGTAAACACTATTATCAATCAATATTATTAATCGATTTGTCATTCACGTCTTACATGCTATCAGAACTTTAGTAAAACCCACCACTAAAAAGGTTTCTACCCTCTAGTCATTGGCTACTAGCCGGTGATTAATCAGGAGGGAATCCTGTTTTTCTATTTGAGAAAATTCCACAAATGCCCTTAAGGTGCATTAGTGGTTACCCCATGTGCCCCAAATTTTTTCTATTTCTCAAAATGCTCCAAGGCAAAAGTCGCTTAAGGTAGGTTTGGGCGACTCCCAATAAAAAAAATATATAAATTGTACTTCTTACCTACCAGTTGCAAAAGAAATTAAATTAGTAGGACCTAGTCGCCATAGAAATAGGGACACGTGTCAATTTTTTAGAGGAGTCGCCCAAAACCCACCCGAGGCAAAAGTCGTCATGGGGCATTTTGAGAAATAAAAAAATTTTGAGGCACATGAACTAACTACAAATATACCTTTGGGGCATTTGTGGAATTTGCTATTTCTATTTTCACTTTGTTGTTTTGGTTTAATTAGTGTTTTTTCTTTTCTTTCTTTTTTCCCGTCACATAATCCGCAATTTTTATTTTTTATTTTATTTTTATTTTTTTTTATCAATTTCAATTTTTTCTTGTTTTGTTAATCTTTCAATTTTCTAGTACCACCATTAGTTGCTGAAAACTCACGTCTTAAAAACTTTATAGAATTCAGGATAGGCCATTTCATTTGTGCTTTCAACATTGAAAAAGCATTAAGTTTATTATTAAGGTTTTCAATTATTTCTGAATTTAATTTGATTTACATAATGTTAAAAAGCAAATGAGTAACAAGCTCTGTAGCTAGCTATTTAATTGCCAAATTAATTATTTTAAAAACAATATTTATGAATCTAGTTGTCATAACATTACTACGCATCACATAAACTTTGTTAAGAAGCTCCACTGACTCATGTGCAAAAATATATAATTATTCTATTTTTAATATTTTACTTTTGTGATTAGTTAAATTCTTTGACTAGTCCAAACTTTGTGTCAGATACAAACAAATAAATTTTTGTCAAAGGGAATTAAAAGCATCGACTAGATTGTTTTTTCTTCCTTTTTCGATTCTCTTTTGTCGACTAAAGTCGATTGTTCTTTTTTTCTTTTGGTTCTTTTAGTCGACTGCTATTCGACTTTTAAACACTAAGTCGTTCTCTTTGCTCCGACACAACTTAACCCTCGTTCAAAATGATGAAGCTAATTATGTCGTTTGGTGTTACTTCTTAAAAATCACTTGTCCTAAAACACGTAAGTAGTAAATCTACAAGTTCTTATATGGTTGATTCGCATGAAGCCGATTCCATCATCAAATTGTGGTTTTTTTCCTTGATAACAAACGTTCTCGTACTATTGCATTAAAAGGTGAACTACGGGTCATACAACTTGGTGATCTGACTGTTGATGCTTACTTTCCAAAGNGTCCTAAAACACGTAAGTAGTAAATCTACAAGTTCTTA
Source organism: Artemisia annua (assembly GCA_014162995.1). Taxonomy (NCBI): domain Eukaryota; kingdom Viridiplantae; phylum Streptophyta; class Magnoliopsida; order Asterales; family Asteraceae; genus Artemisia; species Artemisia annua. Next base: position 109,412 of record LBNU01031651.1, on the reverse strand, counting down.
TATGGTTGATTCGCATGAAGCCGATTCCATCATCAAATTGTGGTTTTTTTCCTTGATAACAAACGTTCTCGTACTATTGCATTAAAAGGTGAACTACGGGTCATACAACTTGGTGATCTGACTGTTGATGCTTACTTTCCAAAGATAGAATCAATTGCTACGTTATTAAATGCTATTGGCTCTCCGTTGAGTGATGATGATGTCATTACGTATGCTATTAATGGCTTGAGTGATAAATTTGCTCATGTTGCCGTATAATTGCTCATCAAGATACCTTTCCCGATCTAGCTGCGGTTCGCTTCATGATTACAACTGAAGAGATGTTCCTCAATTCCAAGCAACAATTTTTACCAAGGGTCTTCCTAGCTGCGGTTCATTTCCCTCACGCCCCAACTGTGGGGGGTTTTTAAGTAGATTTATTTGTATTGGATTGGTATTAGTATTTGTGTTAGTTTAAGCCCAAGCCCCAATGTTAGGTTAAACGTTAATCCTTGGTATAAATATTGGTTCTCATATAAACACTACTATCAATTGATTAATTGTTCAAGTCTTACACTAAGAAGCGTGCCCTTTGCCCTTTGTAATAAAAACAATGTGTCTTGCATGCCACCTAGGTAGTGCAAACTCGGTTGTCCAACATGAACATCTATTACGGCTGGTCTAGTCAGCCACAGTAAATAGATCAAAGATCACCGCGTAAGTTTACGGCAACAATACTCAATTTGCGGGAGCGAAATATCATGACGTAGATGTAGACATTTGTACAGTGATATTCGTACATTTTTACATATTCTATTTTAGTCATCGGAAAATGTGATTTATCCGTTGAGAAAAGTACGAGATATTTTTCTTGTTACATGAGATGAATCACTTTGCATTAACAATACGAAAAATAAAAGAGAAAATAAGTCGTATAGTCCAAGAAAGGGCAACTAGGCACGAAATGTAACAAAGTTTTTACTTTTTGATATGTTGTATAGTTATCTTTATTTTTTCTTTATTGTACACATCATATTTTTAAATTACGTCAATTGTATGTATTTTGCAACAATTTTACCCTTCTCATTTATCAATACTTCTACTAACAAGTATGGGCAAAATTGTCATACGATAAAAACAATATACGAAATTTAAAAGTATAATTCATATAATAAGAAAAATAAAAATGACTATACAACAAAAAAATAATGACAAATTAGTTATGTTTTCACAAATTATGCCCGTCCAAGAAGTGCTACTCTTTATGGTCTACTAGCTCCACTTTGACTTAAATCACCATGTTCGCACAGTTGAAATAATGCATGTTTAACTTTAATGGTTCAAGAACTAATAAATTTGTATTTTCATTAAAAGAAAGAGTAAATTACATAAATGGTCCTTGTGGCTTGGCGAAAATTGCATCTACCGTCCTCGAGAGTTTAAAGTTGCACTTTTCATCCTTATTTTTGCCAAACAAAAATAATACCCATAGTCCTTGCGTCTAACGGACATTAAACTAACCTGTAAGTCAACTCATGTGCAAGTCACATGAGGGATTATAGTCTTTTTTAGATCACTTCTTCTTGAACCTCCGGTTTTTCTTTTGAATTTTTTTAATTTCTTTCTAATTCATTTATATTTTTTCTCATTTATTCATCTCCCCCACCACCTGATTCATTCTATGAATTGCAGCACAACTTGTTTACCAGTAAAGAAATTATTACACAAAACCAGATATACCTTTTGTAAGACATAAACAAAAGGTTCGCCATTAAACAAAAAGAGAGAGCAAATAAGTCACTAAACTTAAATAGCCAAAACCTCACGAACCACTGCGAATCATCCACCACAAGCCATTGTACCAATTGCACCGGTTGCACCAATTTTCATGTTTATTTAGTTGTTGGTGCTATTAAATCTTTTCATTATCCACTAAAACGAAAATCACAAATTCATCAAATGCAAAAAGTAAGTTACAAACATAGATACTGTGACACAACGTTTAGCCTGAGAAACTTTTAGCACTGTCTAATCGGTGGCTGCCCTACCTCTAACCATCTATGCCATCTGCCCAGCACTATATTTCCACCATCACCCATAACAACAACAAAAATAAATAAATAAATAAAAACCCCTCGATCATCATCATTTTCATCCAACTCACCACCATCATTAGCCACTCACAATGAATATCATCCTCCTCTGCCAACCATAACTAGTGGCTCAACAATCTGACGAGGTGTGGCCGATAAGATCCAACGATGGGTGTGTGTATTTTTGGGTGTTTAAGATATGTAAAATCGGTTTCAGTTTATGATTCACTTTGGTTTGTGTTTTTGTGTTTATTTAGTTTAAGTTTATGATTTTGATTTGTGTGTTCTATGTTTTTTGAGCTAATGTTTATATGTTCATGAGTTCTTGCAATGGTTTTGTAAGGTAACATGATTTTTTTTAGCTAGAGGTAAATGATAAAATGGGATAAAGTAGAGAAATGAGGTTAACAAGGTGCAGGCACCCGCCATATTGCGGCAGGGGCATCTGCTATATTTGTTGGCTGCTGTAACTATGAAAGCTGCAATGTCGGATGAAATAGTTGTCGGGTACCAAGCATTTATGTTTTAAGTTACATTTCATTACCAAAAATTGGAGGTTGTTACATTAGTTTCTCAGTTGTGCATACTACATCCTGGTTCGCACTAACTTTCTCCTACTAACTGTACATATTACATATGTTGTTACATACCTATGTATAATAAACGTTTAAATTATGACCTCTATGTAAAATGTGCATATTAGAAGAGTGTAAACACGGCATAAATGCTACGAAAAGTGAGCCTGGCAGCAGGAACACACGCAATTGCACGGTGTAAACGCTCTATACTCATTTGGGGGCCCTACATGTCACATAAGAAAATAGATCAGAAACCGGTATACGCAAATACATAAAGCAAAATATTTTAGGCAAATGATATGAGCTAATTGTATGCAGCAAACCTACGCACGTAGCTGCAGTTGCCTGCGTGGGTGCAATAGTTGTGGCTGCAGCTGCTATTGGCATTCTTCTAGTTCTTTTTTCAACATGTTTTGTTGGACGGTTAGCGCGTGAAGCAGCGGTGCCTAAGATGACAATCACATAGCATGGCAAATGAGAGTCCAACCCAAAAGATAAGAAGGTTTTTACAACACATATGCAGTTGGCATTAAATAAAAATAAGACATGGGATTCCCGCCTCTAATATGGACAATGAATTGCAATATCACTAAATGGTTAGTGAAACCGAAAGTAAAAGTCTGTAAGGAAAAAAACTGTACTCTAATTGCACTAATATACAACGGGCCACTTGTTGCATCTGCATATCATGTCATGAGGAGGCAGTGTAAGCAATGACATAATCACGGGCGTACCATATTGTTATTGAAAAAACCATAACGATCACCTTTGGGTAAAGAAACATCCATAGCCTGACTTTCCAACGACATATGATGACAATCGTAAGACAACGTGCCACGGTCCCCATTTTGAAGGTTAGGTTTTCTTACAATAGTATGTAGGTAAATCTGCAAAACCTAACCTTCAAAACCAAGTTAGCAAATGATTTTGAAAAACCAAGTTACCTAAAAATAAAATTGTGCAACCCGAAAATCTAAAAGAAATTCTCATTATGTATATTCAGCAACTGAATTTTAAGGTTAGGTTTTGCAAACTTACCTACGTAATATCTTAAAATTCACGGCTTGGATTTTTTTTCTTACTTCTTTGTAGGTTCCACCTGCACAACAAAATAACAAATATTTGTTATTGTATTGCACCGACACTTCAACTGACAAAACATAACGATAATGCTATTTGTTTCTCTAAATTAGTAAAACATAAGTAGGGAGATCTTGCTTACACATATTAAAATTGTAGATAATCACAACAAAATTAAACTTACATTTTCGCGCCCGTCTCCAACCATTGCTACTGAAAGTACCCACATAACATCATTGACGCTTAAACTAGCACTTAAGGGTTTTTAATTCATACAGGAGTGTTCAAGAAAGCTGAAAAGACCAAAACTGGATAAGCAGAATCTTCAGAGATGTTGCATGACATTGAATATTACCTTGTATGATAAGTTGAATAGAGCAGCGTAGCCAGTTTACGCTCTTTGTTTCTAGGGTCTGACTAATATGGTACCCATTTTTTGATAAGAATGAGAAAGAGAAAGGCGGTGGCGTGTGTGTGTTGGAGTCTAGAAAAGTTCGTAGTTAAGTTTAACCAAAATACGGGCTGAACTTGGGAATGAATTAGTAGCTAATATGCAAACATTGGGCTATAAAATGGGCTAACGTAAGAAAATAATATTTTAAATGCCTAGGAATTCGGTCCATCAAGAAATGTTATATAGAGAGAATGGAAAAGAAAAAGTAAATAAAGAAAAAAGATGAAAGAGTTTAACTATGTTGGGGTGTCTAACTTGTGGGGTTATTATGTATGTAAATAAATAATTGTGGGACTAATGGAGATAAAAGGACGAGTCTACCCTTATGTGATGTGCACATTTTGCCCTTCGACGGTTCTTTTTAACGAACTTTAATAGGAGAGACCACTCGTGTTACTGTTTGCAAAGTTAACGATTGTCAATGCAATTTAAAACTACTAAGGACGATAGATGTAATTTTTTGACAAACCACAAGGACCATCCATGTAATTTACTCTCAAAGAAAAGGTACAAAAAAGTGTATGATGTTGATGACATCAAATAAGTACATTATATTGATATCATTTATCCTATTTATTTGACTTGTTTTATTATATTATCTATAAGAATTGATACTTAATCATTTACTTTAGTAATTCTCAGGTAAAAACAAGCATTCGGTGAAACTTAGTGATTTTGGACGAATTATGAAGCAAAATGATCAAGATGGAAAAAGTCTACTGAAATCAAGGAGATGCGCCGTATCATTCTAGACAGATACGCCGTATCATCATACTTAGATGAATTCGAAGACCATTGCCTAACTTTGAAGAATGCGCCACATCTTATTATATTATGCGGCGCATATGAAACTTTGGTCAACGAAGAAAAACCAACTTGTTCTACTCCAGATACGCCGCATTACACTTATGACATACGGTGTATCACTCTGAAGACTTCACCAAAGACAATCCAAGATACTGAAGGACATGCGCCGCATAAAGATTCAAGATACGCCGCATCTGAAGACGGTGTACGAATATTCCAGAATATATTAATCTTGAACCCCACGCGAAGTTATCTGGATACGCCGCATCTACTTAGTAGATGTACCGCATCGAGCCCTCAGACAGAAACTATAAATACCCCAAGATACAGCTGAATTTCGTGTGCCAAAACCAAGAGAAGCTGTAACATAAACCCTAAGGAAAAGAAAAGCAACGAAAAGGCAACACAAGACACACCACATTGAAGATCTTAGAGCAATAAGAAGGTCCTGCTTGTAATTTTCATTAAGTAGTTTTGTTTTATTGTAATAATAAACTTAAATCCATCAGGATTGATGGGCTTATGACCACCATATTGCTCCACTTAAAATGGTTTTTCCATTGATTAAAGTTTATATGATGTTTTTTTGGTTCTTTTTATATATGCATTGATAACCTCTGTGCCTATCAGTGGCTTGTTCGGGGCTGCCATACCTCCTCCCACGGTTACATAACTAACCTAATAAGTTAGTAAAATAACTTTTAGAAATAAGTAATCATTAAGGGTTTACTCGCCTATACTTAAGATTCAACGAGACAGATAAGATTACGATACTCATCATATAAAACTAGCAATAAAACAAGTGACAAGCTACTTAATCATTAGTTAGGCCTTCTTATCTGTATTCGCCATTCGTTGTAATTCTATCTCATTAGTTTTATAGTTTTAGTTAATCAAACCAAATCATGCTAGTCTCTTAGACTAAACCCCCTTTTGCGTTAGATTAGGTTGTAAAACTAACTTAGAAATTAAAATACTGATAAGACTAACTAGATATTACGTTCCACTCTTAGTGATCGACACTCTGCTTACCACTATCTACATATTGATCGAGTACACTGCTCGTTAGTGTGTGTGTTATAGGATAAGTTGACAAAATATAAATTTAAAACTTGATAAGGCATAAACACCCCTATGCTACAACGTGACACAACACACATCAGAGGTATATATGAAGGCAAAAGTTTCAAATCCATATAGTTTGTTGCTTGTGTTCATATATCACTTCACTTAATTAGTATACCTTGTATTGTAACCATAAATGAACAATGCGAGATAAATCTCAAATATTTGAAACATATGTGTGTATTAAGGATAATAGCCTCCTTATCACGCTAACATCTCTTTTCAGCATCACCATAATCAGTGACAGAGCCAGAATTTTTCAGTCGAGTAGGCCTAAGAAAATATCTAGAAAAGTTATATAATAATCATAAGAGTCTTATATATATAATAAATGTTTTTCATTTCATCGGCACACGACGCTTTTTACCGTCGCTAATATTATCTAAAAAAGTGAGAAGTGATCCAAAACAGTGAGAAAAATAATCAAAATAAGAAGGATGATAAGTAAATTTTAGTCATACATTTTAAATTAAGAAGAAAAACTTGAAAGGAGAATATATCCATTTTTGTATATACATCTTAAATGTCGAATTATAATTACTTCTTATCTTTCTTAAGATAGCTTTACTTCTCATTTAATTTTTACTCTATCTAAAATGTGAAACTTATGAACAAAAAATAATAACCAGTTTAAATATTGTAATTAAAAAAACTCACGTTTCTTTTTACGTCTTCAAAAAAACCTCTCTCTAAAAAACAATCCAACCTAACCCTAAATCCGCTGCCGCCACCATCGTCTCTCCGGCTGTCGGATTAGGCCAGCGGTCCGGAGAGATCCTCTCCAATCCCTCTTCTTTGTAGCTATCTTACCTTTTTTTAATTCTCTTGGATCCTTGTAGTTTTGGGTTGTTTCTGATTCGGTATGGTCGATGGTTTAGATTGATTGTTTTAGGGTCGAAGTGGTTATGTGGTTCAGATCGGGAGGTTGGTCATGAAGAGATCCTGTGATGGTGTGGTAGTGGTGATGGTGAGGTCCTGTGATGGTGAAGTCGTGTTGATCGTGAGCTCTGGTGATGGTGAGATCGAGATGGTGAGGTCGTGTTGATGGTGAAGCCCGGTGATGGTGAGGTCGTGTTGGTGGTGAGGTCGAGGTGGTGAGGTTGTGTTGGTGGTAAGGTCGAGGTGGTGAGGTCGTGTTGATGGTGTGGTCGAGGTGGTGAGGCTTGTGATGGTGAGGTTCGTGATGGTAAGGTCGAGGTGGTGAGGTCTTGTGATGGTGAGGTCGAGGTGGTGAGGTCGTGTTGATGGTGAGGTCGAGGTGGTGAGGTCTTGTGATGGTGAGGTTCGTGATGGTAAGGTCGAGGTGGTGAGGTCGTGTTGATGGTGAGGTCGAGGTGGTGAGGTCGTGTTGATGGTGAGGTTCGTGATGCTGAGGTTCGTGTTGCTGAGGGTCGTGATGGTGAGTTCGTAGTGGTGAGGTTCGTGATGGTGAGGTTTGTGATGGTGAGGTTCGTGATAATGATGTCATAAGATGGTGAGGTCTGGTGATGGTGATGTCGTGATAGTAGTTCAGCCCGTGGTTCATGGTTCGTGTGTGTGGTTCTGATTGTGGCGATGTGTAAGCCGTTGTTTATGGTTCAAGTGTTGTTGCTTCAGTGAGTGGTTGAGGTCGTGACTTAGGGAGTAATGTTGGTCCTAATTTGTGCTTTAGGATCGTGGTACGAGTGAGTTCGTGATTTGGGTAGTGAGTTTGGTCATGGTTTGTGTCTTATGGTTCGTGGTTCGAATGAGGTTGTGTAGCAGGGTTCAAAGGCCTATTGTATGAAATTGTGGTTCTCAAACAATTGAGGGTATTTCTCTATCAACTCTTTCTTCATCTCACCATGCCACCATCCCGTTTTGATAGTGTGGTTCAAATTGGGTTGTTTGAGATTTCGGTGAGTTTTGTACAAGGGTTGTGGTTGTGGTTGCGTTTGGTTTCCATTTGTTCCATACTTCTTACAGGGTGATTGCCCTTGAGTGGTTAGCGATTTAGGGTTGAGATGATGGAGTTTATTCCTCAATTGTTTTGTTTATTCACAATGTTTATTTTAGTGTCGTTGTATTGATAGGGTCGTGTTGGTCAAGTGTTTCATCCATGTACTCTTTAGCTTCTTGCTAGTTATTGTTAATAAAATTATTGCTTTTCAAAAAAAAAATAATGTAAATAAACAAGAGAGTTCCTATTACATTTTCATTCTACAAATCCTCTAATCCTACACTCACAATAATATTACATATTTTTTTTCCCGCTCATTATCTCTCTGCATCCAAACCGTCAGTTCTACCAAGTGATAAGATCCTGTGAGTAGGACACTTTGTAGGCTTAAAATGTAAAAATGTTTAGCATTTTCCAAAATAAAACAAGTATTCATTATTATATTACCTCAAAAGTAAATGCAACTTATTTAAAATAAGCAATAACCAAGCACCACATACCAATATGATAATTATAATTAAGCAGTGGTACATAACACTTTTCATCAGTTTCGTGATTCATTAACCAATCGGATGTCTTCTAATTTTAACTTCAAGGACCAGTTTCTTAATTTACTCAGTTACTCTAGCTTAGATGGGCCAAAAGTAATTCTATAAAGTAAATTAAATACATTACAATGTATACAAACATTTTTTTCTAATAGAAATAATGGGTTGGCCATGGCTCATCCGAGCTCTTACATGGCTCCGTCCCTAATAATCATATAACGAACAAACAGTTGTCTTTGATGAAACTTAAACCTTAAAGGAGGCGTTTGGTTTATTGTAATCTGATGTACTTAAGCGTAATTGTAATCTTATTACATTACGTAGCTTGTTTGGTTTGCAGATTACAAGGAATTGTAATTCAAATTACATTAGCAGGTTGTTTGGTTTCCATGATAACTGTAATTCAATAACTTCAATTACATCAAGTGAGAGAATTCAGATTATATAGGAAGTTGAATAAAAGTTTTGAATTACATTGTAATTCATATTTTTTACTTTAAAGTCTCATTATTTATAATTTATTACTTCCTCCGTCTCAAAATTATTGTCCCCTATTTACTTTTTCGGTCTTTCCATCTCAACTTTGACTATAAATAGTTTTGTTTGTGTTATACAACTTTTGATAAAAATCATACCAAATGAAAATACACTTAAAACTCAATCCTTTCATATATTTTGTATCAAGTATTATGTAATATAAACAAAAATATTTAAGGTCAATGTTGAAAAGTAAAGACCAAAAAAGTCAATAGAGGACAATAATTTTAGGACGGACGGAGTATTTAATAATAATAATAATAATAATAATAATAATAATAATAATAATAATAATAATAATAATATTATTATTATTATTATTAACTAAACACATATTATTATTATTTTTATTAAATATTTTATTATTATTATTATTATTATTATTATTATTATTATTATTATTATTATTATTATTATTACTGCTGCTACTACTATTTTTATTATTAAATAATTTATTATTAGTATTATTGTAACCGCATATTAAAATTCATTCACATTACAATTACGATTCTTTTGAAAAATTACAATTATTCATATTATAATTCATTTAGATTATATTCTAATTCTTCTTTACAGATTATAATTCTTTTAAAAACACCATGCGAACCAATCACATCATATCTTAAGTTACAAGGCCTTTAGTGAAGACAAGTAGACAACATAATTTATACTCCGTAGTTTTTAGAACTTTAGTACCCGTGAAAACATATCAACATATATTGGAAATATATATATCATTGACCATTTCTAATTATTTCCAGAAGAGTTAAAAGTTCGAAATGTGAACTAATACCAGCCAAATACAAATTTACAAAACAATTGATACTAAATTGTTTTTCTACTATTATTAAATTCCAACTTGAGCAAACACTTGATTATCCTCGGAGCAAGAAAAAGCATTAAATATGACAACAAAAGCATAGATTTCTCACGTTCTCGCTCAATAGTAAGTAGTAACTAGCTCTCATAAATATCTTACACAAGCTCTTATAAATATCTTATAGACACCTCACAGAAGCTCTTATAAATATCTCAAATTCTCACTCACACACTCGCACGTAACATACTTGTACGTGGCTTCCTCCACCACTCTTCACACGTACACATCTTGCTACATGTATAAATATCAAGCACTACTTGCAAGTTGCATATAAATTACTCAAAACTCAAACCAATAATAATTTCACAATACCTTCTTTAGGGCAAATTTGTTCGTTGTACATACCTCTTTACAACCAGAAGTGATGTTGGCTTCACAAAACCCTAGGGAAAGAGCAGAAAGAAAAAAGTTTAAGGAGACACCACACCCAATATATCGAGGTGTAAGGAGTAGGAAGTTTAGTAAACGGGTATGTGAGGTTAGACATCCGATAACGCAATCTAGAGTGTCGCTTGGTAAACATGACACTGCTCACATGCATGGCAGCTAGGGCGCATGACGGGTTAGTTTTAGCAATGAGGGGTCGATCTGCATGTTTAAATTTTGCTGACTCCGTATGACGTATGCTACTGTCACCACATACGGTAGGGTTGGAGAAATAGTGTATTATGTTTCCCTTTTCTCCCTTGTATAGAGCTCAAGTCAAATAAGGATATATTATTAATTTGCACTAGGGTTAGGGACTGGACGCCATACGGAATCACCAAAATTTAAACACGCGGATCGACCCCTCATTGCTAAAAGTGCCGTGTCATGTGCTCTAGTTGCCATTTCAGCATTAGGAATTGTACCAAGCCACACTCTGGATTGTGTTATCGGATGCCTCACCTCACATACCCATTTACCAAACTTCTTACTCTCACTACTCGGTATATTAGGTGTCGTATTTCCTTAAACTTTTTTCTTCCTGCTCTTTTTTTAGGGTTTTTTAAAGCCAACATAACTTCTTATAAAGAGGTATGTACAATGAACAAATTTTCCCATAGGAGGTATTGTGAGAACGTGATATATTTATTTGAGCTTGTGACTTTGTAATTTTGTATTACGGAGTACCACTTTATTTTCGTTATTGACCTTGTTCATCTTATACAGACAATACTCAAATATCAAAATATTAACACAGTATAATTTTATTAACTTTATAATAAAAAGTGTCATCACAAAAAGTAAGTCTGATATACTTCAAAATTACCTTTTTCAACCGTGATACCCTGAAATTTATGTTTTTGTTATAAATAATTAAATAATGCACTTGAGGCTTTAGAGAATTATTATAGTTTGTATTTATCAAAAAAAGGGACTAAGAATGCGAATACTTTACGGAAAAAGACCTCTGATGCAATAGACTTAACGGTGCAAAACTAATGTTATGAAAAAAATTTACTAAACTACCTCGAAGTCCTGCAAATAAGCCTCATTATCTAACACGTGTATAGGGATGTGCATACCACACGGAATTAGGAGGGAAAAAGTCTCATAACCATTTTCATTAATCCAAATTTCTCCAAGAAGGTTTCAAAGGGTTTTGATGAATTTTGATATAGAAGACTCAAGCAATTTTTGTTAGTATCCAATCCTCAATTCAAGGTTAGTCTACATATTGTTTAATTATTAAATTTATGAGTTTATGTTACGAAAATTTGAGCGTTTTGAGGAATTGACCCATATGATAAATTAAAACCCATGATGACGTTTTATGATATGTAAAGGTTGTTTAGCATTGTGTTAAGGTGTTTAGCATAAACTTATGCCATGATTATGTTAGTAACTAGTTATTGTGTCAAATAGAGTGTTTGGCACAAAGTCATAAAAGAGATAAAGTTAATGAATTTAGATATGAAAATCACCCTAAATATGTTTACTATATGTTGAGGTTTGATTATAAAAGTGATAGACATTGGTTTATGCCGAGTTTTGATGGTTTTGGTTAAGAATAAAATCGGGACAACACCTTTTGCAGGAAATGTGTCGTGTTAGAAAATTCGTAGTAAATTAAATAAACCATTCATCAGATTTGATAAGGTCAGAACTCAGAACTATTTTTGAAGTACCTTGAGTGTGCTTTCCAATGAAATTGGTCTCATGTCATATAAGTTCTAAGTGAGTCGTCAAATAAGCAAAATGCTACAGATTGTCCAGAGTTCTAAAATTTTTCTTAGATAAAGAGTTTCATTAATGATGATATAACGTTATAGATGTTATGAGTATGATTAGTGATGCCATATATGATTATGTTATGATTAATAAATAGTTCCTAATCATGCTAGAATGATCATGTGATGTTTAGGAGATCGTGGGAGGTCGAAAATCCTCAAGCTTAGTTTAAGGTGAGTTACAGAAGTAGTAGCAAGTTTCGTAGCACTATAATGCATAACTTGAATATGATTATGTTTAGCCACATTTTAAAAAAAGAATGTGAAACTATGATATCTAGAAGAAGTATTGATGCTAGAAATGCCATGGGTGCTTAGAGAACGCATCACTTGTCAAGTTACGGGTATTTAAGAGACGCATCATTAGCTATGTAGTGTGCCTAAGAGATGCCAAACGAGGAACTCCCACACATGGCATCCTTTGTGGAGAATCCGCACTTGATGATCACTTATAAGCCTTTGTATAAATGACATCTTTTTTTGGAGATATTGCACACGAGTAGCACTTGCAAGCCTTTGTGGAAATGGCATCTTATGTAGCACCAGTGCTTAAAATAGCACCTATGTTAAGTAAGAGGTCGTATAAGAGTACTGTCTGCTAGAGAATTCCTCACATATAGCAAGACGGTTAGATATCATATAGTAAATAGATAATGTGATTAGATATCACTATATGTTAATCTCATGAATAGTCAATATTAGTAGAATTTGATTAGAAGTCACATATTAATAGCATGACTAATAGTGTCATGTTAAAAGCAAGTTACTAGTTAACATAATGTGGTAGAATTCAAATAGACTTAGTCATGTTTAATTGTTTTAGTTATTAGTATATGCTATGTTTAGTATGTTTCCGTACACACACTAAGTCGTATGACTTACCAGTGTTAATTAGTTTACATTTTGTAGGTAATGAAGAAGGCGGGACTTGTAGATACTAGAAGATAAAAAGGGAATTTTGAGGGAACGGCTAATGCTCGTGCTAAGATAATGAGCATTCTCATACTATCCTTTGGTATTAGCTTCTAAATGCCCGAAACATTGTAGTCTTTACTTTTCCAGTTATAGTATGCTTTTCGGTCAGTATGTAAGTGTCAAGTATTGGTTTATAAACAAGTTATGGGTCGATTTTGGGAGTGTTTGACATAACTCTCTAGTTTTACAAATTAAGCTTCCGCTTGCTGCGTATATAAAGTTTATGTAAATAAATGATGTTTTATATGTATGAAATGTAATTCGAAAAAAGCTAATTTACGAAAATGTGCAAGTGATGTTGTGGGAAAGTGCAGAAAATTATCATAGAAAGTTCAGGTATAATCTACAATGCATAAGTCATATACACAAGGGCAGTATGCGGCTATTCACCTAGTAAGGTGTATACACCGTATAGGCCAAAACATGTATATGTCGTATGGGTCGGATTGTTCAAAAAATTCTAGTGTCAGGCGTTTCACTGACAAGAATAAACGTTAGGTAATGTAATTCTTATGTAAACCAAAGTATAACAACACATAAACGGATGGATTTTTTCCCCTATTCAGGTTATTTTGGGAGAGCAAGCCTTTTTGACTTAGAATTAGGCGGCTTTTTTAGGTTAATCCTGGCAGCGTTTTCACCTGTCTCTGACAATTATCTAATATACACATCTAACGAAATTTAGACCTTATATCTTTGGTATTAAAAAAAATTAAAAAAAAAAATAATAAATAAAAATCCTTACCTACCTAGTCACTAGTCATTTGAATATTTGATGATGTCTTGAAAGATGTTTAATATTGGTTATCTTAAATTTCTAAACAATTTAGTAAATCAGCCAAAAGTTCTTTATAGATCCAACTTTTACCATATATACCATCAAGCAATCTTAGCCACTCATTTTTTTTTATTAAAATAAAAAAATAAACTTCCCCCTTTTTTTAAAACTTAAATATTTCGCAAACCGTAAATCGTCAAGCTACAAAAAAAATACCATCGCGACGAGAATTAAATTATCTTTCTATATACATGCATTGTTATATACTTTCGACGAACTTTTTTTTCGATGAACTTTATTTTTTTCGCCCAGAAAAATCATATATGATTCGTAAGAATCGAATCATATATGATTTTTTACGAATCATATATGATTTTTACGAATCATATATGATTCTTTCTGGGCGGAAATTAAAAAAAAAAAAAAGTTCGTCGAAAAAAAAATCATCGAAAGTATATAACAATGCATATCTATAGAAAGATCATTAATTCTCGTCGCGATGGTATTTTTTTGACTTGAAGATTTACCGTTTGCAAGATATGTTGTTTTGAAAAAAAATGTGAAAATTATAAATGGGTGGCTATGATTGGTTGATAGGTTCTATGACATGTATGGGTTTTTCATGGATCTCAACTCTAGTAAATCAACATGTAAGCACGCGAGGCGTTTGAATGTTGATAACTGACCTCGTATATAATATGTCTTGATTGTGGGTTTTACCATTTTGAATGTTAAGCATAATCTTGATTTTAACAATTATTTTACTCATATATCGTACTGATTATACACATTTTTTTTTTATAACAATCAATTAAAATATGATGTTTTACAAACTTCTTCGATTCCTTAGTATTACACCACTAGCGCTAGATATGATTAATTATTGATGGACAAAAACCACTAAATAAACAAATAAGATTTGATAAAATATTATACGTGGTCATCGTTTAAATCATTGCCAGTAATTAGTAGACAAAGACGGTTGAGAATGGGTAAAGCTTGTGACTATTAGACGATGTATGTTTGGTAAAAGTAGTTGTGAGCAGTAGCATTAAGCAGTAGCGGTGAGGTGTGAGCAGTAGCTGTTAGTTATATTCACAGCTCACTTCTCACCGCTCACAGTTTCTTAAAGAAGCATTTGAAAAATGAGCTTTTCTAAAAAATAGCAAAGCTCACCGCTCTTTTGCCAAACGAACACTAAAAATCAAAAAGCTCATTGCTCACCGCTCATCGCCTCAAAAACCAAAAAGATCTGCGCCAAACATAGCCACAGGCTAAGCCCGGTATGTGGGGTTAGGTCCATTATAGTTTTTATGTGTTCATCATTATAAATATCGTACGAATGAAATGTATCACCTACTAGTTTTATCATTGTCTAACATGATATCAGAGACCAAAACCTAACCCTCACCTCAATAAAACACCGATCCCTAAAAACAGTACCCCTTAAACCCTAATTATTTTCGTTACCGACGACCCATCACAAACATGAATATCCCACTTCCAATTATTCTAGTTACTTTATTGTTCTTCAATTAATAATTGATACATTGGTTTGTCTTCGTGCATTAAATTCCTTCATAGTCAATACATATTTATTGGTTTGTGTTTGGTTTCTATACGTGTAGAAAACAATAATGAAGATAACAATGGCTGCTTTGAGATCTAAAGCCATTTGCTTTATTTTTGTTTCTGGTCATTGACGCAAGGGAAAAAAATTACTTTGGTTTTTCCAGGTTTATCGGTTCGTGACTTTCTGTTTTGAAGATTTGCTTTCGCTTGCTGTCAAATATCTTCATCAACAATTATTTCTTTGCTCTAATTTCTTGTGTATTAGCTTTTCTACTCCAGTTCGAACTTTTGCGATTTCGCCGCTCGAACTTCGAGAGATATTAGATGATAGATTAGTAGGCCCAAGGGGTTGGGTCCATTAGGGGTTTTATGTGTTCACCATTTTAAATATCGTATGAATGAAACATATCACCTACGGGTTTTATCATTGTCTAACAGTCACGTCCTTGCAAGCTACTTCTATGGAGACACTAAATACCGAGCAAATGCGCTAAAAAATAGTGTTTGTTTGCTTGAACGTCCACATAGCACGATCTTGTAGTTTCATTTATCTATACTACATATAAGTAAAACACATTTGTTTAAAACGTAAAAATTTACAAAATTATTAATATTGTAAGAGTAAAATACCCATACTTATAAAAGGCACTGCCATCTATTATATATTTAAATAATTAATTATAGTCTTAAATTTCAATTCACCACATAAGAGCATCAACAATGCAAGGCTTTTGCAAAAGCTTGACACTATTTGAAAAAGTCATTTGATAACTTTTTTGCATTGCCCAGTGAGCTTTTACAAAAGCTTTTTAAAAAGACCGTTTTACAAGTGTTTAGTAGAAATAGCAAGAAGTCAATCTCATTAAATGACTTATGCATTAATTGAGAAATAAAAATATTAATATAAAAAGTTATGCGTTAAATGCATCAAGTCAAAGACTTGATGCATTGTATATGCTCTAACTCGGGATGGTCCAAAACTACAGATAAGAGCGGAAGGTGCAGTGACGAACCAAGGTTCGTCATTTGGGGCCCACGGCCTGCCACATCACTTTAACAAACCCTCCTCTTAGTAACAACTAACCTCAACTTACTCATTTGGGGCCCACTACTCCCTAAAATTACAAAACATTAAATATAGAAAAAAATGACAATAGTACACTTTGTAAGTGCAGACGAAGAGCTTCAAACCGGCGAGAAAAGATGAAGGGTGGGGGTGCAGTGGCTAGCTGTGGCAAGGTGCCATGATGGAATGGCAAACCCCTCCAACGAGCTGCACCTTCCCTTCTAAGACAAACTCATACGCAACACCATGTTACACCAAAAATAAACATAAAAAATGTGGGCAAAGATTTGAATCGAAAGATGTGATGTTCTAGAACTGAATATTTGATGCAAACCCATTTTTTTTTAAGGGGCTCTTCAAATATTACTCCCTCCGTCCCAAAATAAGTGTCCAGTTTGACTTTTCATAGTCAAACTGGTTCAACTTTTACCTTTAATATTTTTCTTTGTGTTACATAATACTTAATGAAAAATTATACCAATGAAAAATACACTTAAAACTCAATCCATTCATATATTTTGCTTCAAGTATTATATAACACCCGCAAAAATAGATAAGGTCAAAGTTGAACCAGTTTGACTCTGAAAAGTCAAACTGGACACTTATTTTAGGACGGAGGGAGTACTTTTTTAAACTCTAAAAGTGGTTAGAGGTAGCAATAGGGATGAACTGTATTATAAAACTTTATAACAAGTAAGGTTATAAATAGCGCGAAGCATGGCATGATGGTATCACCAAGCCTCACATTTAGCGGGCAAGACGAAGCTTTTGCGTTTATAAGGCATGACATAAGGCGGCACAAAATATGAAAATATTTATATTATTTATATCATATTTCATAAATTTCTAGTTTACAACAAGACGTGGCATAAGACGGCATAACGAGCGGCGTGGCGGCATGACCAACCCTCACGCTTTTGCGAGACCATTAAGGGGCCTTTGCGCGCTTTTAGAACCATGATTACAAGGGTTCACTATTCAAAAGAAAAAGTCGAGGGACGAACAATGTAATTTACTCGACAAAAATGGTAATAGTTAAAATTTTTATGTATCAAATAATAATAGTGAAAAATATACACACCTGTCCAAATCGGCTATCAGGTGTCAATTTACAAAGATAACTTATAGCGAAATACAGCAGGGGACCTGCCAAGAGGGTAGTATCCTGATCTATCCAAGCTTTTCTGACGCAACAAATCTACCCCAACATCTCTAGTAGATTTATACGCGACATGTTCGACATGCACGTGTCACAATGATAGGATTTATGGAACTCAAAAGAAAAAAGAAATTTAAACATGTCGCGTAGAAATAGTCAAGACACACACACACACACACATATATATATATATATATATATATATATATATATAT
>LBNU01031651.1:42299-77584 GCA_014162995.1 Artemisia annua | reverse complement strand
ATATATGCAATAGAGAACATGACAACTTTCAATAGAGAGATAACTATCACAATCTGATTTTTTGAAAGTACATGATTTGGAAAGTTACCATGTCAACTTCACAATTCTATATTTATAATGTTTCATTCTTTCAATTCTTCAATTCTTTAACGGCACAAATCATGGCTATATATATACACGATTCATTGTTTTTAAATTTAGAAGTTTCCATTTATAAATTAAGTTTCAAAAATCTTGAAATTTCAAGAATTGGGGTTAGACCCCTTATATGTAATAGGCGAGTACCCGTGCATAGCGACGGAGGTTCCTAGCGGCAAACAATTAACGATATGCGTTATTGTGGTAAGTGTTCGTATAACGTTCAAAATAGAATGTGAAAAAATCAAAATGTAATTGCAAACGGTTGTAACATGCGATAATTCAACTCTAACAAAAATTGTTAACATGTATCAAACAACATATAACAATATTTAGTGAGACTGAAAAATAAAACATTATATCAATTATGAGATACTATGTGATATCCCTCTAGCCAAAGCAAAATAAAGCTAGCCATGCGAGAAAATAGAGTCGGGCAAATAGAAACCCACATTAGTCTTCTTTTCTTTTCACAAATCATATCTTTATACGATTATTATTTTCTTTTCACGAATGGCAGTATTCTCAAAATATTAAATGAGTAATTTAAGTAATTTCTAGTAATATCAAAGTCAACTATTAAAATTAGCTTCAAACCGTGTTTCATTTTTTCATATAATTCAATTCCTGTGTTTAATATGTTTCCTATAAAAGTTTTCAACTTTTTAATAATTTCAAGAATTAGGTTCAAACCCTGTTTCAGTTTTCGATATAATCCAATTGAAATGGCCAACAAGATTGACCAGTTCTCATAATCGATGAAAGTGGCGTACAACTTTACTCCTTCATGGAGAATCACCTTTCAAAATATATATGGGGTTATGTATTCCATATGATATACATTAGAAAGAGTTAATACATTAGCCGTAGATGTTTCCCGTATAGAAAGAATTATTTCCTATAATAATTGTAGTCAACTCTTATATGTATGTATACTTGTACACGTCCTTGAGGGCTGCATTCATGGCAATCATCACTAGTTTCTCCCGAGGGCATGGTATGGCTTTGTTCTTGGTCTTGTTTAATATGTAGCAAATAATTGTTTCCTATAATATTTGTAGTCAACTCTTAGTTGGAGAATTGTTTCCTATTTTCAATCTTGTGAATGTGAATGTGTAGTAAACATCAATGTTGGAACGTATGAAAGCGTAGTAAAGAAGTTGCTTATATCTTTTTAACGTTTTTACTTTTCTTCAAACTCTGAGCCCCCGCACTACCGTCAACACCATTACTATTGAGGAGGGGCGGCTAAACCATTACGGGATGCCTAACGCGAAATTTCAAAACAATTCCTTACATATTAAAACCGTTTGCCGGAACTTTCGTTTATGTAAACTTTAGCTTTTTGTCTTTTTTTACATGTGATGTCTGATCGGTCTGATCGACTATTTACATATAGAAGACAGTCAAAAGATTGGAGCCTCAATAAACCGAGGCCTAGCGTCTTAGCTTTAGTAATTAGTAGCCTTGCCTTAAGCTACCCCTGCCAGCCTTGGCTTGAGCCACCCCTACCATTGAGCCTTGTCTACCATTTAGGCATCCACCACTATTAATAAGTTTACACCTCAAAGTACTTAGATGGCCTCCTGTTATCACTTAACGTCATCATTTCCCACTCTCAAGAACCAAGGCTCATAACCCATACCCATTATCACATTATCAATTAAAATATGCTATAGAAGTTGCAGATTATAGCCTTTAAAACACCTATGAAACATCAAACATTTAATATATTTAGCACTGCAAAAGAACTTGAGCAACCAATCTAACATTTTAATTACGCTAGAAACCAACATTCTCAGCTTCCGATGACACAAAAATCTAAGGAGTCATCCTAGAATCAAGTATACAGTTGCATCAACACACCTAAATATTCTCATAAGGCAACATGCCTTAAGAGATTTACATATTTTGATTATAAGCTTCTTAATGTAACTTTGCCTTTTTACAAACTGAAAAATAAAAATAAAATATTTTTAGGAGGGACGAACTTCTACACCTTGATGAGCTTCTTTGACCATTTTGTCATATTCATCTTCATCATCCTCGGCTTCAGCTTGTGCTTCGTTCTCACCCTCTTCTTTGTAAGCAAAAAATCTCAAAACTTGGTAAGTCATATAGATCTAAGAAAAAAGTTAAAGAAAACAAATTATACATGATGATGTATAAAAACAAATACACAAACAAATTTACACAACAAACTGATAACAATATTTACCAACAAATCTAAAAAATGAACCATACAATTACAACAGAAGCGGCAGATTCCGGCGTGCCCAGAAGCGGCAGATTCCGGCATACACATAGAAATAAAAAAAACCTATTTGTGACATAGATCCGGCGGCGGGGATTTGGTGGTTGTTGGTCTCGGTCGTGGTGGGTCTCGGTGGAGAAGGGAGTTTCGATGGTGGTGTGAGTGATGGTGGTGGTGGTGTCTATGGCGGTGGTGGCGGTCGAAGTGAGAGCCTTTGGGAGTGTGTGTGCGCACGCTAGAAAGAGAGAAAGGAAGAGAATGAGGGTTTGTGTGAGCTTATATGCGCAACCTTATATGTGGTGTGAGGCAGTTTCAACTTGCATTTTAATGTACCGATTTGCATTTTAATGTCCAGCCCATCATTGCCATATATAAGAGGCATTCCTTTAATTCCCATTAGTTTTAATGTCCAACCTATCTTCACTAATTCCATCCATTAATTCCCTTTAGTTTTGACATTCCATATTCATATAAGGGCATTTTCGGCATTGACCAAAATTCAGTTTTTCACTTTTCACCTTTGACTATTTTTACATTATAGGTAGTAAGTATAGATATAGATTAATAAACTTTAGATAACTTAAAATTCATAATTTGGAAACTAAATTATGCCGTCACACGTTGTACAAGGACCTTTTACTACTAAAATGCTGTGCACACATTATTTTCAATATATGGTAATATTATATGGATAATCATCTCTTAATCACCCTTATAATTCGGCCCAAATCACTACCAAATCACCCCACTAATTTCGCCTCAATCACCATTAAAATACACAACCCGCCTATAATTTGCAGATCTTTCACACGTTTATATTTCAAACTAAATATCTATCCACTTTGTTCTTTTGCACGTTTGTATAATAAGAGATAAGACTAAATTATAATGGTGTATATTACTAAATAGTTAGAAGATTTGCATGATCTCTTGCCTTGGTACCCATGCACACGACATTCTTAATTTACATACGCGACCTTCTATATATAAGCAAATACACAGTATATTATCTTGACTCCACACGTTTTCTCCCCAACCCATATAACGATTTCACCTCTCATGCGTGATTATTGAAAATAAGAACACACAATACAAACGGCAGTCTCATTTTTGTTTCTCCAAGAAAAGAAGGTGCGAAAGGTGTTTAGCCAAGGTGGCGATCAGTTCGTTGGGTGCAAGGTGGGTGTTCGTTGGGTTTGGTACGTAGGAGGTCCCGTGCTTATCTTGGGTTCGAAAGGTGTGGATGCGTAGGTCTTTTTGTGTTTTTGGTCTCGTCATCCTCAGATTCGAAGGTATCTCCACATCCTCTCTGTTTCCCTCTATTCGACACACCATCGACGAACATAATCTGAATCTAAAACATGTTATACTATTATTGAAAATCTGGTTATTATACTACCATTCGTCTCGATAAATAACAACTTGAATGATCGACCATCAAATGTATACGTTCGTGTGTGTAATTACTTGTGGCTCGTTAAATCTAGTTGTTGTGGCCGAGATATATGTGTCGCGTGGGTGTTATATGCATCAACTCAATTCTGTTTTGAAGCTTTAAAATATGTTCGAATATGTAAACTTAGGTGAGCATGAAAACTTTATAAAACACACTGACATGATAAATATAAGCACATGGCATGAAGTATGTTTTTAAAGTCGCATGCATACACATAACAGATTTATAGACTATTATAAAATGGAAGAAATGTTATAAAGATTGTTGCATGAAATCATGCATGGTATATAAAGAGTATATATAGAGATTTTACATAAGTTAATAGGATAATATATGTCATGATATAACCTTTTCTGGAACATGTTATGAACTGATTTGTAATAGATTAGAGTATTAGTTTCGGGGTGGTTGAACGTGAATCATGCTGGTGTTGTGTTTTGTCTCGCTAAATGTTTTCGAGGAGAGGGACATACTCGATTGGGTGTAGGGTAAAAAGGCGTATGTCTCGATGTTGATGTGAAGTCGAAAGGTGTGAATGTATATGTGTGTTTGAGAGTGTGTTTGTTTCAAATATTAACTCGTCGGCAGTGTATTAAATCGGCTAAGGTTCAAATCGGTTAACTATGGAATTAAATTTCACTTTAAACCCTAAATTTGGATTATATACATTTTAAACCCTAAACTATTATAATTGTTATATTTAAACCCTAATCTTTATTATTAATCATTTTGAGCACTCAAATGTATTTGAATGGTAATTTAATCATATATGATTAATATCGCTAACTCGGGAAACTTAATAAATATGGAAACTTGCTATTTTCGGAAACTTATTAAAACAGAAAACCGATTATAAATGAAAAGTTACTAAAAATAGAAAGCCGACTAAAACGAGTAATCTGATTTAAAATGAGTTATTAAGCCGATCATTAATTGTGTAGATTCGCTGAAGAAGGAGTGACTTCATATTCTTATGTTATGTTATGGTTTCGTTGGCGGTTTAAGGTACAGATATTCTACCCTTTCTCAGTAAGGGTTCTGATCTCTTGACTTTCGATCCTTGACTTTGATTCGTTTGCTATGATATGATTCATTGATATAAGCCTTCGCTATGATCCCTTTGATATGATTCGTTGACTATGATCCATTGATATTATCATTTGATATGATTTTGTTTTGCTATCCATTCTGTTATGATGATTTGTATACTATCTCATTGATATGGGATTCTGTTGATATGCTATGATTGCTTCGTTTATGGATAGCTCTGTTCTGATATGTATGTTAGTATGCCCGAGTTTTTATTCTACTCATGGAGGTACCATGGGCGTGTCATCGAGGCACCGGTGGCATGACACTATCTGGGACGGTGTGATTAGTCCCTGGCGTTCCCTTCTATTATGATATGATTATATGATTATTGCGCACTTATGGCCATTCTGTTATATATATATGCATAGTCTTGCACTTGTATATGTATTCTGTTTCAGGGAGCGTATGGATGCATCCTAGGATTTGTATGATATGATGTGATATGTTATGGCTTAGTGACTGTCTGTAAGTACCTTGTACCCCTTTCACTTCTGGTACTTAGGGGTCGCTCCTCTTCGTACACTTATGATTTGAAGGATATGTGATTATGTGTAGGAGATCTATCGAGTACCTTGGTAGGTCGGCTCGTGGCTTTCTTATGATTCGTTTGTCTATTCAAGTACCTTGTCAGACGCTTCTTTGTTCATACGTGCTCGTTATTCTCTTATGATTATACTTACGTTGATATCTCTATGATGTTTCGTTTCCCTTTGACTTATGATATTTGTTCAGTTGTTCGTTGATCTCTTATGCATTTGACAAATAATATCCCTTTCAGTAGAAGCTTATGATGTCCTGTTTCTTATACTTATATACATTTCGTTTATCCGTTTGCTTTGTTATATATCTGTTCACTGGGCTTTTTAAGCTCAGCCGCATTTCTTTTCCTGCGGCAGGTTTTAGGTTGGAAGCTGGGTTGGGTGAAGAGTGCATAGGAGCATTAGTGGACTACCCGATTATTAGAAGCCCAGTTGCTTTAGACTTAGATTTTGATCCAGTTAGATTTGTTTGGACTTGTAATTCTTTTTGTATAGAGTTAGCAATTCTTTTGTACCCTTAGTGTACCTTTGTAACCTTTTGTTTATAAATCTTCCGCTTGCGTTGGTATGTTCTGATTTGGCACCATAATGTGACATTTTGACCCTTGTCGGGTTGGGGTGTTACAGTCAAATTTATAGAGTTGAAGAAATGTGGAAAGGAGTGTTTGGATTTGATGTTCTACCCTACAAAAATTGAGGTTTCTAATGATTTGGAAAGTTATGAAGGTTGTCAAATCATTGGAAGTCAAATACAATGAAAATGGTGGTGTAAGAAGACCAAGATATGCACTAAATGCTTAGTGGTCTTGTCATAGTGATATGGTTCAGGTGTCCCACGGATACTAAGGAACCTTAATGAGGGTTCCTTGCCTTATGGGGAAGGGTTCCTTGGGTTGGTTATGATTAAATTTGATTTTTGGCCGGAAATGGGTTTCTATTGGTTTTTATTGCTAAGAATGATCCTAATACACTTAACAACTAATGAGAAATGAGTTTTAAACTGAAAGGGATGATTTGGAGTTGTGAGAAATTTGAAATTCGAAAAATTGAGAAAATTTTCTACAGATGACTGGCGGAACCAAACGACAACAAGGGCGGAACCCTATTTTGGGTTCCGTCTAGTCCGTTGGGCAAAAACTGGGTTTACCCAGAAAATGTACTGGCGGAACCCTATTTTTGGTTCCGCCATATCCGCCAGTGGTCTGAAAGTAGACAGAATAGGTGCACGGGAGTTAAGACGAAATCCAAATTTTCCGAAAACTCTTGGAACATAAAAATTAAGGTATATCTGATTGGGAAATGCAAAAAATGAATGTAGAAACATGCTTACCGATAAACTTTGACCGGGGCGCTTCCCAGCAGGAATTGACGGTCCATGAGTTTGGGCATAGTGGGATTCAAGGGCTTAGGCTAATCTACGTAATAGTTTAAATAAAGCATTAGTTTTAGTTTGGTCCATAAAAGAGTTTTGCATGTTTCTCACCCCAATTGTAAAACAAATATAAATAGAGTGGGGCTATAAAAAGTAACCCATCTAATGGTATTTAACATCCAAAAAACTGCCAAAAAAAATATTTCCCAAGCCGAAATATTAGGGGCTAGCGAATTTCACTATACTTAGTGAAATTTTCATAAACTTGAAAATTCGACGACATCTCAAATGTCGTCTTCCTACAGCATTGTTAGTTCAAATATGTTCCAAACAACATCAAATATCCCTACAAATACATAAATCCATAGAACAAAGAGTTAAACATTCAAATTGTTCAAATAACACCTAGTGCCAAACACTCCCTACACTCGCTCTCATTGGTGATCCATCTTCTTGTTGAGCTTGCCAAGAAACCTCCCAAGACATTTGAACATCCCCTTAGTTTGCTTGTACTCCTCCGACTCATTTGGAATATTTGGAAGTTGTGAAAGGTATTCAAGAGGTGGAAGCCTAGAGTTGGGTAACCCGTCATCTTCACTCATTGATGATGACGATGATGAAGTAGGAGGATGAGGGCGTTTCCCTTGGGCGTTGGAGACTCTCTATTCACTAAGTGGTACAAACGCATGTGGGATGAGAGAGTAGTCTAGGTGAAGGCCTCTGGGGGTTGGAGGAATTGGAGCAATGTGTCTAAAGAGACGTGTTGGGAGCATTCCATAGGGCATAGCCGTTGTGCCTGGCAAGGGAATGTCGGCCATCCTTTTGGCCATGTAGTAGGCCAAGTTGAAGGGTTGCCGGGTGGATAAAGAGTAGAGCATGTAGCAAAGGCAAACATTTATGTGATCCCTATTTCCTATGGTGCTAATGACATTGGCTCTAAGGACTGCTTCCCATTTCTTAAATTGAGGCTTGAGTTCATTAAGTTCCATACCATAGGGGTCCTTGTTGACCTCGTTTCCGGTACGGGTTCTCCTAGTGTCGGAAGTCCTAACAAAGAGATGCTCGCGAAGTACATCCTTGGACACGAGAGGAGTGTCATAAGGATGGATGCGGTCCATGAGAGTGTCAAGAGTTGTGAGTGAATGTTTGTCGGTGTAGATACAAGTACCATGGTTTGGAACCCCTAGGATTTGAGCAAATTCATTGAGAGTGAAGGTGTATTGGTTGCTACTAACCATGAAGTTTATAGACAAGTAACCATAATCATCCGAAGAAAGAGTGACAGATGCATAGAACTCTAGAATGAACCTAAGACAAATAGGCTCGTTGATTTCTAAGAGACAATCAAAGTTGAGGGTAGCAAGTTCCCTATGGAGATTGGTTCCGGTTAGGAAGGATGGGTCAATGGTTCTACCCTCGTGGACATAGTGTTTTTCTAAGGCTTTAAAAATGTTCCTTTGAGTTTCGGTGAGGCCTTTGGTTTTGTGGTGTTTGGGTAGGTAGTAAATGGTCTCCTTATGATCATAATGAGTTGCGGGAGGCATGATGATCCTAGAAAACACAAAATTGCACAATTTTAGTCTAAATTAATGACTTCTACAATGTGGATGTTCTAGTGTGTGCCTATATGAAAACAATGTGGAGGTGCGGTTATCTTGACTCATTTTGATGCTTAAAACATTTTATAATGCAAGTTTTTGTTATAAACAAAAGATAACCCAAACGCTCCTAATTCAATGTAGCTTCGTTTGAATGTACCCGAAAATAAATATTAGTTATGTATTCCCTTTAGCATTCAAGAGACATTATGCAAGTGATGTTTTAAACATAACGTTTTTATTTTGTATTTATAATATGAGATGAAAAAATATTTGTCCTATTTGTGAGAAATTTTTGCAAGAATTTGACATGGGGTGTTTTAGTAAACATGCAAATATCTTATAAGGATGCAATTCCTAACTATGGGAAACATGATTAGTTTAGTTTAACAACTAATGTTCAACATGATTTACTAAGTTAATGCATAACCCCAAGTTTTAGTTTTTGTGCAAAAATAGAATTCCTAGACGCAGATCAGGAGTATAATTATGTTTGGAATACTTACAATGATGATTAGAGAGCAATGTGTATGAAGGAAGGACCAAATTTTCGTTGGTGTGGATGAGTTGTGAAGTGAATATTAGCAGTTTGGAAGTGGTGATATAAGATAAGGAGTGTTTGGTTTAATTTAAAATAAGAAAAAAATCCTGCAGGTTGGCGGATACGGCGGAACCAAAAATGGGGTTCCGCCCCTTATGTAGAAGGGTTCCGCCGCATCAGCAAAGAAGAAAAAAAAAAGTTTTGATTTGTTTTGATTTTTGTGATTTTATTCTAACGTTCAGAACTACAATGTATGTTCCATAAGTCCTAAGCCAAGCCTAAGAAGGTTAAATGGTTCTCTTTTAAGAGGTTTTGTGAGAATGTCGGCGATGTTGTTTTCGGAGGAAACTTTCTCGATTGAGATGTTTCCTTTTTGAACATTGTCACGAAGGAAATGATGACGGATTTCAATATGTTTAGTATGAGCATGTTGAACTGGATTCTTGCTAAGATCTATGGCTCCTTTGTTGTCACAAAGAATGGAGATGTCGTTAAGTTGAATTCCGTAGTTGACAAGAGCTTGCTTCATCCAAAGAGCTTGTTGACATGCTTTTCCGGCCGATACGTATTCGGCTTCAGTTGTTGAGATAGTGAGAGCCGTTTGCTTCTTAGAGAACCATGAGGTGAGATAATGTCCAATAAAAGTACAAATACCACTTGTACTTTTTCTATCAACATAGTCACCGGCATGGTCCGAGTCGGCATACACTATGGTGTCCACTCCCGTTCCTTTGGGATACCATAATCCTAAGTGTGTAGTACCCTTAATGTATCTAAAGATCCTTTTTACGGCTTCAATATGAATTGTTTTAGGATCTTCTTGAAAACGAGCACATAGACAAACACTAAACATAATGTCGGGTCTACTAGCCGTGAGGTAAAGTAGACTTTCAATCATACCTCTATATTTAGTGCTATCTACGGATTCACTTTCCTCATCCTTGGTTAGTTTAGTTTCCATGGACATTGGTGTTTTGATTGGTTTTGAATCTTCTAGACCAAATTTCTTAAGCATGTCCTTAATATATTTTGATTGGTTAAAGAAGATACCATCTTCTAGTTGTTTGATTTGGAGTCCTAGGAAAAAGTTGAGTTCTCCCATCATACTCATTTCAAACTCATCATACATGATTTTTGAGAAATCGACACATAATTCTTGACAAGTTGAACCGAATATAATGTCATCAACATAGATTTGGACTATGATAATATGTGAGCCTTTCTTCTTAGTGAAGAGAGTATTATCTACTAATTCCATGGTATACTTATGGTCAACTAGGAAGGTTTTAAGTCGATCATACCATGCTTTTGGAGCTTGCTTAAGTCCGTATAAAGCCTTTTTAAGTTTGTAAACATGATTAGGTTTTTCAAAATCGATGAAGCCCGGTGGTTGAGCAACATACACTTCTTCATTTATAAACCCGTTTAAGAATGCACTTTTTGAAAAAGTTTAAAATTGTGTGCGCATGCATATGCAAGCAAAATTCCTATTGACTCGAGCCTAGCAACTGGAGCAAAAGTTTCATCGTAGTCAATGCCTTCTTGTTGATTATATCCTTGTGCTACTAGCCTAGCTTTGTTTCTAGACACTACACCGTTTTCATCCATTTTATTATGAAAAACCCATTTTGTTCCAATTATTGTTTGACTTTTTGGTTGAGGAACTAATGTCCAAACATCATTTCTAACAAATTAGTTTAATTCTTCTTGCATAGCTATTACCCATGATTCATCTTTTATAGCTTCGTTTACATTTTTCGGTTCAATGGTTGACACGAAACAAAAGAAGTTACTTTCATTTTGGACTTTTGATCTTAGTGTTCTTTCATTAATATTTCCTATGACACTACCTAATGGATGACTTTTAGATTCTTTAACATTGATAATTTCTTGGTTTGATGGTTCTTCTTCTTTGTCATTATCTAGGATTTCTTGATTTTCCATTACTTGACTTTCAACTAAGTCATCATCTACCAAAGGTGATGTCTTAGAGGGAGGTGGACTTTCGTCAATGTTACGTTCAACGATTCCTCGAATCTTAAGCTTTCTTTATTTAAGACAATGTAAGCTTTACTACTTTGTGAATATCCAAGAAACACACCTTTATAAGACTTTGGGTCGACTTTGGTGAGATAATCCTTGGTGTTAAGAATAAAGCATTTACTCTCAAACACTCTAAAATATCCTAATGTAGGCTTTTTACCTTTATATAGTTCATATGGAGTTTTGTTCAAAAATGGTCTAATTAAGACACGATTTAAAACGTAGGTTGACGTGTCAACGGCGTTACACCAAAACTTTTGTGGAATGTTTTATTCATTAAGCATTGTTCTACTCATCTCTTGTAGAGTCCAGTTTTTACGTTATACTATACCATTAGATTGAGGAGTGCGTGGTGCCGAGAAATTATGTGTTATACCATTTTTATCACAAAAGTTTCCAATTTGTATTTCATTGTCAAACTCACGACCGTGGTCTATTCTAATAGACACAATGCATGTTCCTAATTGATTTTGAATTTTCTTACTTAGAATTTCAAATTGGTCAAAAGCTTCATTTTTATTTTTCAAAAATTTTGTCCAATTATATCTTGAGTAGTCATCTACTATAACTAAGGTATAGAAGTTACCTCCATAACTTTGCATAGCGGATGGACCAAACAAATCCATATGTAAAAGTTCTAGACACCTAGATGTAGACACTACATTTTTAGCCTTATGGCTACTATGAACTTGTTTACCAATTTTGCAAGCATCATAAAAGTGTTAGTCGTATTTCAACTTGGGTAGGTTTCGAACTAGGTCTTTAGAGGAGTGGTTTTGAATAAGTCTCATATTAGCGTGTCCTAAACGTCTATGCCATAAAGTTGAAGATTCATCTAATGAGGTGAGACAAAGTTTGTCTCTAGATGTTTGATCCATCTTCATGACATACACGTTGTTCTTAAGAACACCTTTAGCTATGGTTATGCCATCTTTAAGTATTTTACTTCCATTTTCATTGAAAAGGATGTTATACTTTTTCCGGCAAAGTTGACTAATACTAAGAAGATTAAAACCTAGGTTATCAACATCATCTATAGAGAGAGAGTCATGAGAGATTGTACCTTTTCCGATGATTTTGTATTTACCCTTGCTACTAAACGTAACATTACTCCATCACATTTTTTATATGTTGAAAAGAGACTTTTGTTACCTGTCATGTGCCTTGAGCAACCACTATCTTTAATCCATTCATCCGGTTCCAAACTAACTTTGAAGCATACCTATTTTATGGAAAACACTCAAACATTTGGTCCCCAATATCTCATGGGTCCATTTTGGTTAAACATACAATTAACTTGATCCATGTATGGATATGGAAGATATGGGTTCCATGACATGTAATTTGGAGTTTGGTAATGTCTAGGTATGTTTTGGTTCCAACCATGTTGGTAGTTTGGTTGCATGTTGTAAGTGCTCTTTGGAAAGGGGCGTTTGGGAATAGGAGTTTTAGGTCTCGGTTGAGTGGTTTTAGTTCTAAATTCATTTTTACTAAGTCCTACTCCAACCTTAATAGCTGGTTTTAGTTTTGTATCATTTATACTAATTTTGGACTTATTTGTGACTTTAACGAATTTAGTCTGGTCCGTGGGTGCCTGTAGCAGCTTTGTTAGTTTCTTGTGCTTTCTCGTCTTGTTTCGTTTGACTCTTTGAAGTTTCTAATTTCATGAAACCTAATCCCGTTTTATCAAATGGTGACTTTTGGAGTTTCATTATTTCATCCGCACAAGAAATACTTTTATCGAACCTTTTAAACTTTGAGGTTTGTTTGATTAGATCATTTTTAGTAGTTTTAAGTTTCTCAATTTCGAGTTTAAACTCTTCACATGATTTACACAACGTGTCAATACTTTTACTCTTTTCTAACCTCTTAGCTTTTTCTTTTAATTCATAAACTTCATTTTCCAAAAATTCCTTTTTAGTTTTCAAAAATTTGTTTTCGTTTATGATTTTTAGGCTTAGTTCACAAAGTTTGTTATATTCTTTTGGCAATGTATCATCATCAATAGAAGAACAAGATGAGTCGGATTGTACCTCATTTGAGTCTTGAGCCATGAGAGCAATTTCTTCGTTCTTTGGCTCTTCGTCATCATCTTCACTATCGCTCCAAGCACCACTTACAAAAGCTCGTTGAGTTTTACTTCTGGTTGGTTTTGGACATTCTCCTATGAGATGACTTGTGTCTCCGCACCTAAAACACTTTCTTTCTCCCTTTTCTTTCTTGTCATCACGATCTTTTCGGGAAGCTTTCTTATCATCTCTAGGTTGCCTCACAAACTTCCCTCGTCTTCGAAAGAACTTCTTGAAGTCTCTAACGGCCATTGCATATTCTTCATCATCACTATCCGAGCTAGATTCTTCATCATTGCTTGAGTGAACTCTAGCTTTCAATGCAATAGACTTCACCTTTTCTTTCTTGCCTTTAACTATTTCCAAATCTTTTTCCATTACCATTTCATGAACTTTGAGATTTCCAATTAGCTCATCAAGTGACATGCTTGAAAGATCCTTAGATTCTTCAATTGCCGTCACTTTGGCTCTTCACTTCGGATGGAGTGCTCTAAGGAAAATCCTGACAAAATTCTTGCTACAAAAAGATTCATCAAGTGCTTTAAGTGAAGTAATAATAGTGTTAAACCTAGCAAAAGCACAATCAATAATCTCATCTTCGGGAATAGTAAATTGTTCATATTGTTGAACAAGAAGATCAATTTTATTATCCTTAACTTGTGAGTTTCCTTGATGAGTGACTATTAAAGATTGCCAAATTTCTTTAGCGGTTTTACACATAAAGACTCTTTCATTGTGTTTGGTAAAAGAGCTATCCTCATCTTTACCATTTGTACCATCTTTAAAATTAGCTATGTTATCACCATTAATAATTATATACCATAGATCTATATCTT
Organism: Artemisia annua; assembly: GCA_014162995.1. Taxonomy (NCBI): domain Eukaryota; kingdom Viridiplantae; phylum Streptophyta; class Magnoliopsida; order Asterales; family Asteraceae; genus Artemisia; species Artemisia annua. The sequence continues at coordinate 63,646 of LBNU01031651.1, read as the reverse complement.
TTGACTTCACGTAAGTTTCAAAACGATTTTTCCAATATATGAAACCATTAGCTTCAAATAGTGGTGGTCTTTGTATAGATTGCCCTTCTTTATAATTTTCAAAATCCATTGATCGTTTCAAGTTTTAAAACACAATATATTTTAAAAGCTTGAGTAACGTAGCTCTTGATGCTAATTGTGGAAAACTAGAAGGGGGTTGAATAGTTTACCGGTTTTTAACTTAATTATCTTTTGAAACTTTACGTTTAATCCAAGATCTAAACTAAAAGACAATATGTAATATGCAAGAATAAAGAAAGAAACGATCAAACCACAACACGATAGTTTATCGTGGTTCGGCTACAAGGACTCTTTTTCCTTGCCCTACTCCACGCCCCGAGTATCCAACTCGAGAGTTTCTTTCACTAGTCAACAAGCTCCTTTCACCGGCAGAGAAAACCTTACACGTCGCTTACACAAGATTACCGACACAAAGCTAGATGTCGAGTTCTTTTACAAGGGTACAACTACTCCCGTCACACTATGTATTTTAAGGCCTAAAATACTAACCGATCACTACTTAAAGTACACAATGAATGGATGTATAAACCACACTAGTTTAAACAAGACTAAGCTAACAAGACTTGCAACGCTATGTTGAGACTTGTAACTTTTGGTATGAACTTGTGATCTTCTTTGCTACAAAAGATCTCACACAAATAAAGTGTTAATGAGTTAGATGAATGTAATGAGTATGCATGTGTAAATTATAATGAGAAGTGATGAGAGATTTCTTGCAAGTGGCTTGGTATTTATAGCGAACCAAACCAGCAGACTGGCGGATCCAGCGGAACCAAAACAAGGGTTCCGCCCTTGTAATCCCAGGGTTCCGCCAGGTCTGACAGTTAAAGTCTCCAAGAAATCTTCCGTATCCAGCAATGTCAAATCAAGTTTCTTCAAGTCAACACACAATAAATAGAGTAAGAAACCTTCTATAATGTGTAAAAGATATTATGGAAAGTCAACTACTAGATTTAGTAACCTTTCCATAAATGCTCATGATGCATGCCATGATGTCATGTTAGATTTTCTATATTTATAAATATGAAAATGTTATGTTTTAATATGAAATGTAAATGTAGCAAATAAAGTCTAGTTATGCAAGACTAAAACTAAAATCATGTTTTACTAAAAGCTAAAGTTACACTTTGTCGTTAACAAAACTTAGCAAAGATCGTAAAATATAAATAACGTTTTTAGGCGATATTTGTATTAACAATTTTTTTCCTTCTCTAAATGAAACAACCGATTATAACGAATACATAAATACACATCTCCTAACCGTGTATCCTTCCAAAAACAAATCAAAGAGCCATCTCCTACCTTAAAATGTATAGATTTCAAAGGGATAATACCATGTGAGTGAAGATGGTTTATCGTTCCTACAATACAAGCCCATACCCATTTGTTTGACAACCTTTTAACTCTATACCCGCATCATCACCAAGGATTGATTTCACGACTTTCATTGATAAAGCAGCCGGGTTATTTAAAAGACGTCATCTCCACTTTAATAAAAGATAAATATTGAAGGCTTTAAGACTACCCACACCTAATCCTTCTTTATCAAGCGAGGAAAAGATATTCCACCATTTAATCCAAGCTAGATTCTTTTTTTTCTCGGAAACACCCCAAAAAAACTAAGGACGAAGACTTTCAAGCACCTTAATAACCGCTTCAGGAGCCTTGAATATAGATAAGTGGTATGTACCAAGACTATCTAGAACCGATTTGATAAGAGTAAGCCGACCACCTTACAATAGAAGATTAGCTTTCCGTCCCGACAACTGATGAGACGAAAAATGTTACGTTTTTAGGGGTCAGTTTGAGTCCTAATTCGCATATTATTTGATCGGATTTCACCCAAAGTCGTTTCTTTTCTCATTTTAGGTACTTTTGAGGAGAAAATCACAAAAGAAGCATTTTCGGGCGTTTTCGGAGTGAAAAAGTGCGGAAAACAACAAAATCTCAAAAGACCCTAAAGTGCACAGAAGGTGACGGCGTCACAAGCTCCAACGTGACGATGTCAGGAACAAATGAAGTGAAGAATTGGAAGTTACTCATGACGGGCCAGAGAGTTTTTAGCCTATTTTGGTGACGGCGTCAGGGAAGGCCGTCAGATCTGGAACAAGGCGGCGTGACGACGTCAAGAAGGCCATCACAAAACCCTAATCGTCGGCGTGACGGCGTCACACCTTGGGCTGACGCCGTCAGCCCGTATTATCTATATATATAGGACGAATTTTATTGTTTTAAAAGAGGAACTTGGTGGAGAACTTAAGGGTTAAACCCTAGCTCGTGTATTACAGACCTTAGAGGGTACTTTTACCCCTCTAACTTGCATGTTTAATCTAAGATAAGTCTTCATTCAATCCATACAATATGTCTATGTGTTGTATGATTTATGTTTGTGCTTTTCTTTCCTTTAACATGCTAGGCTAAATTAACTTGTGTTTGCTTAGATCTAATGAAACCTAACTATTGATTATCATGTGATGTGTATGTTGTGATTGTGATTTGGATGAATGTTTCATCTACGTTAGACTTAAGAAAACTGGCTAACCTCCTATACGGTAACAAGCTTGAACGTCTTAGGAAACGTGAATCGTATGTGCGTTAATCGATTTTAAGGTAGTATTTCATGCGTAGGTTGCTATCGGTGAGCTTATGATAGGATACTTGACGTATCGTCATATAGTGAGGTAGGAGCTTATAGAGTTAGGGAATTGAACGCACTCCCTACGACTTGTTAGGAATACACCCGTCATCCACGCAAACTCAACATACTAATTACATGGTAAAAGATAGTTAGGGAGTAATGAAATCTAAGTAAACACTACTTTCCCCACCATTTTTTTCTCAAAACTTTATTTTAAATCGCATAATTAGATACTTGGGTTAGTTGACTAGCAACTAATTCCGCCCACTCCTTCAAAACCGAGATTTTACTGCTTTCATAAAAATATAAAAATACAAAAAGAATCATCCTCCACCCTTTGACCTTAATTAGAGTAGTTTTTAACCTAACGAACACTATTCCCTGTGAGAGAACGATCAATCCCCCGGTACTTGCCACTTCACTATACTACATCGGTCAGGTACACTGCCTGGTGGGGATTGCAAGCTTCTCGAGATCCCTCGAGAGGTAAAACGTAGTGCGTGTTGCAATCCACGCGCATCATGTTTTTGGCGCCGCTGCCGGGGAATGGTTATTGTTTAGGTTAATTTTACTTTTAATTAGGTCTACTCACTAGACTCCTTTCTAGTGAGATTTTATTTTATTTTTCTAGGATCTCTTTAGTCTATCTTTTTCTTCGTGTTTTTGTTCGTAACCATTACCATTCGACATCATGGAAGGTGGTAATCTTCTCGACCCAAACAACCAAAAGTTTCCCAACCCACCTCCTAGAGCCCGCACTTTAGGAGAGTACTCCCGACCTAGCCATCAAGGCTATCGAAACACCATTGAGCTCAACCAAGGAACCAATGTGACACCCAACTTTCCCCACCATTGTTTTCTCAAAACTTTATTTTAAATCGCATAAGTAGATACTTGGGTTAGTTGACTAGCAACTAATTCCGCCCACTCCTTCAAAACCGAGATTTTACTGCTTTCATAAAAATATAAAAATACAAAAAGAATCATCCTCCACCCTTAGACCTTAATTAGAGTAGTTTTTAACCTAACGAACACTATTCCCTGTGAGAGAACGATCAATCCCCCGGTACTTGCCACTTCACTATACTACATCGGTCAGGTACATTGCCTGGTGGGGATTGCAAGCTTCTCGAGATCCCTCGAGAGGTAAAACGTAGTGCGTGTTGCAATCCACGCGCATCAACAACCTAGGCTTAAAGCGATCAATCAAATACTTCCAGTTCACAATGCAACCCATGTTCGAACCTATAGGCAAACCAAGATAAGAAAAAGGAAATGGATCAGCCGCACAACCCGTGCCTTCAGCCACACGACAACTTCGTTTGAGGAAACCTCCACCCCATATAAATTCGACTTGTTGATATTAATCTTGAGCCGGAGGCAATGGAAAAAACATTAAGAATCCAAATGATATTATCCATATCATTTGATTCCAATCGATAATAATGACGTCATCCGCATAGAATAAGCGATAATCGGATACCATTGGAACCAACCTTAACACCTCGAACCATGTTCGCTACTGATCTATCAACAAGAGCAATGTGCAAGCCTTCCATAAAAATAATAAATAAGAAAGGAGAAAAACAATCTCTTTGCATCAAACCTCTTTTTAACGAGAACTCCGACGTGGGACTCCATTCATAGGAATAGACGTCCTGGACGACGCTAAACCCGCTTTAATCCAGTTACGCTATTTTACACTAAAACCTAAGTTTTCTAAGACATGATCTATGAATCGTCAATTTACATGATCAAAAGCTTTATCAAAATCAACTTTGAACAACATCTTTTTCAATTTTTACACCAATCAATAACCTCACTAAGGATAAGAGGCCCATCAAGAATTTGGCAACCCGATATGAAAGCAGATTGTTCATGACTGATAATCGAATCAATGACCTTGGACAACCGGTTTGCTAAGATTTTTGGCGACAATCCTGTAATGTATACCAATTAGAGAAATAGGTCTATAATCTTTAATGTACAATGGGTTAGACACCTTTGGAATTAAAGTAATGAATGCCGAGTTCGACCCTTGTGGAAACGTACCAGAGGTTAAGAAGTTAACCATGAAAGTCTAAATATCATGTTTCAAAAGGTCTCAATACTTTTTAACGAATAGCCATCCAGACCCGACACTTTTTGGCTCCCACAATCTCAAACTGTAGCCCAAATTTCCTCCAAAGACACCATGGAATCTAAAAAATCCCAATCCAAGTCACTTAGGCATTTAATATTCGACAGGGGGGGGGGAGATGACAGGAGAATCATGACAATTAAGCTTGTCTTTATCAAAGTTAAGAAAAACCAATTTAACAGCATTTGGCTCAGCGATCCAAATGCCCTCATGCATAATACCGTGAATCATTTGTGATTTCCTCCTAAAATTAATAATTCCATAGAAAATTTTTGAATTATCGTCACCTTCCACCTCACATTTAACCCGAGCCTTTTGAACCTAATCCATGGAATCTAGCTTCTCGAGACCATCTAGCTCTAGAAATCTATTAACATGGAGCACTCTATTTTCATTGTTTGCACAGCCAACGTCAAACTTTTCTTCTAAATTTCTCAACAATGATAAAATACTTTTCTTTCTACTATATTCGGCTTCTTTAGTACGGGAATACCAAAGTTTAAGCTAAACTTTTAAGCCTTTTAATTTACCATTAAAAGGCTTTATTAAACCATCTTTAGCAACCGATAAATTCGCCCATGCCTCTTTAACTACATCATCAAAATCATTTCGATTAAACCACGAATGAAATTTTTTAAAGGGGATCAATCCAAAATGAGTCTTCTTACAATGCAAGAGAATGGGGTTATGGTCCGACCAAACTCTATCAAGAATGGTCACCTGCACATCTTAGCGAGTATGAAGGACGCCACCCGAAAATCAAGAAACAATCTATTTTGCTCAACTTAGATCCAGCCTTATTCATCCACATACACATTCTACCTCCCATTGGGAGGTCGATTAAATCAACATCATGAATAAATGAATTAAAGATCGCCGCATCTCTACTAGAAAAAAAAGAACCAAACCTCTCTGATGTATTACTGACTTCGTTTAAATACCTGAAAAGAATAGTCTTTCCCGCATGGTTTTGAATAAACAAACATAAGAACGCCCATAAGTTTCCTTAATCTGGTTGGTGTTACAGACCATAAACGTTTATAAGGTAATAATCATCAACCGAGTTCATCTACTTACCTTCCATAATAATGTAATTATCACCGCACCAAATTCTATTTTTAGCAAAGACACTAGGATCCCACATAGTAACAAAACCCCCAGATCTACCTCTCGCCATGCTACACACATAATCAAACTGGAAGTTAGCCGACATGGATTTTAATTGAAATAACTCAAATTTAGTCATCTTAAGAATATGAATATTATGTTTAAAACACAACTCTTTGATTCAAACCCACTTCTTGCGCTTATTAGTGTTGGAATTTTATACTCATGTCATACATATATAAACAATAACATCAAGTAAGCATAGCGGAAGCAATAAGGATCATATAATGCATAATTAATTAACCAAACATAAAAGTAAACGTACCTTTTGATTCTAGCAAGAACAAGAATCAATTCTTCAATTCAAGATCAAGAACCCTAATTAGGGTTTATGTGGATTAAAGAATAACCCCTTACCGTTTTGCTATTCAATCCAAGAATACTAACAATAGTGTGTTAGTATCACGTTCTTGTACACACGTGCTATTAGCGATTCGATGTGAATGCTAGTTCTTGATCACAATAGATTTACCAAACACTTTGTAATGTTCAAGGTTACTCGCAAATCCCTTTTCTTGGGGCTTCACTCGTTGACCTATAAACAAGAGAGGAGAAAAGAAGAAGTTTGGCCTTCTATTGAAATCAAGTGTACCAAGGGATGAATACATAGGAATGTATTTATACCCTTATGATTGAGATCAAGTTTACAATGGTTTCCGATGTGGGATTTCATTGTTTGGCCATAAACAAGCCCAAGAGAGGATTTCTAGAAACTTCTCTTGTCTTGTTTTATTTTCTTCGTATCCCGTTGACATTTACCGACCGTTAGTCAATTCCATTAATTACCTAACGTTCTTTAGTCGTTTATTGTTAATTAAATAATTAAATATAACATTTGATATTAATTATTTAAACATCAAGTCTAATACGTAAAGTTGACAATCCCGTGATCTCGAGTTCGATACTAACATACGACTACTAAAATAATGTCCAAAAACTAACAATTAGAACCATGGATATTTATCGATAATATATGCAGTGATAATATATGCATTTATCCACCATCGACAAACCTATCCCATTAATCATCCTCCTTAATGAACGTTTACACACTTTAGCATCATAACCTAACACCCCACCTACTTCGATCCTCTTATTCATTTCATCAATTAAAGAAAAAAAAACCAAGGTTGTCAGGATCGGGATACTACATAGGATTGTTTTCTGCTTCACAAGATCGTAACCGTAGGATCGGATCGGGATCGTAAGATCCTATGAAAATATATGTATTTTTGTATAAGGGTTGTAGTTTTGTACTTTTATGGTATATTTTTAGATAATATTTAATATTATAAACGAATCTAAATGGATAATAAAAGAAAAAGTTATATGTTCAAGTACCGTAGCAGTACAACATTAAGAAACACGAGCTTTTAGTAGAATCGGATCGTTTACGATCCTACGATCCTGTGTGCGATCCTACGATCCTACACCGATCTTACTCCACTTGAGATAAAAACATGGGCTTGTAGTAGGATCGGATAATTTACGATCTTACGATCCTGCGTGCGATCTTACGATCTTAGACCGACCCTGATTAAATTAAAATCCTACTATGATCCTGCTCGTTTTTTATATGTAGGATCGTACGATCCTACGATGAAGCTCGCATTTTTGACAACCTTGAAAAAAAACCTTTAATGTCTTTTCTTTTGTAATTTCCAAAAGAAGTAACATCATAACCTAACGCTCCACCCACTTCAATCATCCTATTAATTTTATCAATGAAAGAAAACCTTTCATGTCTATTCTTTTGTAATTTTCAAAGAAGTAGAACACTTACACTTTTTAAAATTTTATTTTGAATGTGGTCTTGTACTTTCGCATATGTTCTTATCAAATGGTACGTTTCATTTGTTCTTGTAACTTTTAATTGTAAACTAACTCATCTAACACATGCTATGTATACTACTACATTCATGCCTAAAGTATGAAGGGTATATCATCAAATGTTAGACATGGAACAAATACCAGTATACTACAAGTTCTTATTAAATACATTGGTGTCCTTGATATAGTACGTATCCATTCCACGTCTAGACTAGTTGATCACTTTCATGAGTCATTCATTACATTGTTACTCCACTTTACGAGTTCCTTGTATAATATCCCTTTTACAACCTACTTCCAAAACTGATGAAGCATGGTAAATCATTGATCATCCGCGATTCTGGAAGGCAAGTGGTTAAGATAAGCTTGCAGCTAACTTGACCTTTTATCAAAACTATCAAACCTAACGTTATCTCTCGTTATCTCTATGGTTAATAAAAATATTTGCAAATTGAACTCATAACCTGTTCTTTTATACTGATTACATTTAAAATGGTTTCATCTTATGCTGATAAATAGTTTGGTTGTATCATCTCACCTAACGAATCTATTTGTTCTGAAAAGTAGCTAAAAATAGAAGTAGACATAATGACTCGATCGTATATCTAATCGATACGTTTGTAGGCTACTTGTATATATTTCAAATATAGAGTAAAATATTACTGAACTTATACCCACTATACACGCTGAGTTTAAAAAATAATAATAATAATAAAAAAAAGGGCCTCTACTGTACACTTTTTGCATTTTGATCAATTCGTGTCTTGTCTTCTTCAACCTCCTTCTTCATCTTCACTCACCACCACCAATCATTATAACCATCCACCACCACACCATCACAAACATCCACCACCACCCACCACCATTATTAAATTTTTCCTTTTTTTCCTTTTTCTTTTATTGAGTATTGGACCTTGTGGCAATAGTTTGTCTAACGAGTACTCCGTATCAAATTGGACGTACTAATAGATTTGAAGCTTGAGTAATGTAATTACGTTAGATCTAAGTCAATGTTACTCGATCCAAAAAGTTCAAGTAATCTAACTGTTAGCATTAAAATTATGTATTTAGAAGTGATGGTCATTCTCACCATTGTAACTTTGTATTGTGTCGTAGTAAGGTAGAATAGATTAAGCTTAATGGGCTATGGAACTTGGTAAGATAATGATAAGTTAGTTAAGTAAAGCCTTAAGAGTCCATGTAACCAAGTCCATAAACAAAAGCCCATGATATATTGTAAGAAGCATATATACCTCCAAATGGTCTCATTTGGAGGTGTGCTTGAATGTGAAAGTGTGTGTTTTTCATAAGGATTCTCTCATCCTCTTTCTCTCTCTATCTAAACACATACACTCATTTAAGTCACCAAAGTGCATCAAAGGCTAGTGATTAAGGTTGATCTACGGTCCTACAAGTGGTATCAAGAGCCAAGGGAAAACAATAGGTTAGTTTAGATTAGTATTTGGTGAAAAACTTTGATTTCGTGGCTGATTCGTGTGAGATCCGTGAGTTTGAGCCCTAGAAAATCGAGTAAGGAGCTGATTTATCGAGTAAGGAACTTGGATTTTCGAGTAACAATTTGGTATTTATCGAGTTAGGTGTTTGAATTTCGAGTAAGGGCAACTTTTTCTAGTTAGGCATAACAATTTCGAGTAAGCTCACTTGAGTATCGAGTTAGCTTATCTTATTTCGAGTAAGCTTAACTTTCTTGGCGTGTTAGCCATTCACCTTATCGTGTATATCGAGTAAGGTTTTCTAAGGCTCATTACTTAACGAAACTCTGCCCAATTTGTTTTAAGCTATCGAGTATGGTCTGGTGTTTAAGAAATATCAAATAAGGACAAGGACTAAACTATATCGAGTATACTTCAAGAAGAATATCGAGTAAGGGACTTCATCTGATATCGAGTAAGTCCAAGTTTGGTATATCGTGTAAGACTGGATAGTGTTGTATCGAGTAACCCTTACTGCATACCATATCGAGTAAGATTTGAACATTAAGTATCGAGTAAGGTTAAGGCTTACAAGATATCGAGTAAGGTTCACAAAAAAAAATAAAAAATAAAAAAAAATAATAAAAAATAAATAAATAAAAATTTGGCCCGAAATTCAAAATTTTAGGCCAAAAAAAAATTTGAGTAAAATTTATATTCTAAGGGAGATTAAACGTTCCACTTTTACGCGAGATTCAAATTTTGGTATAACGTTGAAAATTTTGGCCCGAAATTCAAAATTTTAGACCAAAATTCAAATTTTTTCGGCGTCAAAATTTTCCACACCCAAATTTTTCTAGTAACCTTAGAATTGTATTACATAGTGATTTTCAAAATTTGGGAAAACAAATTTTTCAAATTCCGTTTTGGAGGGAAAATACGAAATCACTAAGATCTACCATATACGACTTTCAATCTTCGCCAAAAACATCTAATCTTTAACAACAACCTTTTGTTATCTTAAAAGATCCTAAGATTAACTTTATCACACATCAGAATTCAATGGAAAAGGAAATACAAATGAGAGAGAGAAATTCATTGAAAGCGTTTAATGTGCTCAAGTCACAGATTGTGAAGGTCATTAATAAACCAGGATATGAATCAAGGTTCGATCAGGCATTTGAATACTTCATAAGAGTTCGATTTCATAATTTCAAAGAGAAACTCATCCAAAGCCTGAATGAGCTTGAAATGCTACTTAATGAAGAAGAACTTCATACGAGTAACTGCAAGGAAGCTTTTAAAGTGATCCAAACTCAACTTCAGAGTATCTTTAACCCTTGGGTAATGAACCAATCAGAGTTTATCGATGCATTTTACCAAAAATTTTGGGTAAGTTATACGACCTTCAGAACTACATGCATCAATCAAATGGGTGAACTCGAAAAGATGCTTGAAGCTGAGGAAGCTGAGTTCAATGAGATTGACAAGCTGAAACGAGAAAGAGAGCAGATTGAAAAAGATATGCAGTTAAAACAAAGAGAGCAGATTGAAAGAGAGAGGCAGTTAAAGGAAACAGAGGTGATTGAAAGAGAGACAGATAAAGATAATCAAACAGAAGATGAAACGGTCAATGAGGGTAACTCATCAGATGCTAGTATGGTTTTCACGGGAAGTGATACATATTCAGATCAGCAGATTGAAGACAGCAGTCCAAGCTATGATTCGGATGCTGATGGTACACACAGGAATGAAGCAATTTGGGACTCCGCAGATGATCATATCAGACCTTCATCAGATATAGAGATATTGGCTACGGTACAACATTCAAATGCTCATGATAATATTGATATATTTGATAATGTGTTTGCTCATGATCAGACACATCCTGCGCATCCTAAGTCTATTAGTGACACATATATGGTGGAATAGAACGATAGTAATATCACTCTTGCTACTCCATATATGAATCCTAATGGAGGTGAGCCTGCCCAGGATGGATCTTCTTATGAACAAGATCGTGCCTTATTTGCTTCATTAATCAATAATTTCAAACATGAACTTGACAAGTGCAAAAACGACAATCGTGAAGCTAAGCAAGCGAATGTCTTTCTGAACAAAGAGCTTGAGAGATTTAAGGAAATGGAAAAACGTTTTGAAAATGCAACAAAAAGAAATGCTGAACTTGAAATTGAGATCTCAAACCTTAAATCTCACGCTCAAAAGTTTGAAATGTATGGAGAGTCTGTCAAACCACTTTTAAAACAAAAAGAGACCCTTGAAGTTGGTTATAGAGAAGCTGTTTTGGCTAAAAAAACGTTCTATTCAACAACTGGATCAACAAATGGTTCTCAACAATAGAAAGGTTCAAGCGCTTTTAAAAGAGAACTCTGATTTAAAATGTGTAAATTCAAGGCTTCAGAAAACCACTTCAAATTTTGAGATTGTTAACACAAAACTTGAGAATGAAAACCAAGAGTTCTTGAAATGAGTAAACGACCTTGAAAACAAACTTCGAAAATTGGGTCAGACTACTCAGACTCTTAACATGTTGTCTACTAGAGATGAGGACATTAATACACAAACATCAGGAATAGGTTTTGAGAATATTGATCATTTGGAAAATGAAAAACCGGGTTTTCTAAACAAAGGGCAAAAGTTGACACCTATTTTGTATATTGCTGAAGATATGGGAAATGAGTTGTCAACTGACCTTCTATATGAGTCTCAAGATATTTTAAAATCTGAAGAAGAAAAACGTTTGAAAGTTAAACAAAGAAAAACTCCATTCTCATACCACGGCTTTGTGTATGGTTGTACACAATTGACAGAAATACCAAAAGAACCTTTCAAAAGAAAAGACACAAATGTCAAAAGATTTTTCAGAGAAGCTCAACTTGCTACTTATGATGCTAATTTATGGCAAAATAAAGCAAGGAAACAGTTTTGTCATCTTAAACACCACATTAAGCAAACGTTAAAGGTCATTTTGTTTAAGCAAGAAAACATATCATCCAGTGTTTAGTCTAATCCTCTTTCATCAGATGTGCGTCTTAAGATAGAAGTCCAAAAGATTTTGAAAGATGAGATTGAACCTCGTGTGAAAGATATCAACTTATGTTTTGAGTACTTTGAAAAACATCTTGTAACTGAAATTAGAGAAGATCTAAAGTACGTGCATTCTCTCGAAGTCAAATTTGATGAAAATGCTTAATGCTTGACATTCAAAAGGAATTTTTCACAAATCAAATAGAGTCATTCAAGTCAGAATCTGTCAGCCATGAGAACGTGAATGAGAATTTTGAACAAACATCTTCTTTGAAATCTGAAAATCTTTATCTCAAAAAGAAAATCATCGAGCTTTCAAAAGAAGCAGCTGATGTCAAAGAAGAATTGTCAAAAAGAACTGCTCAGTTTGAGAAAGATCTTGCAAAACTCGAAGCTCAAAGCATCTCTTTCCAACTAAAACTGCAAGAGAAGAATGAGAAATCATTTTCGGAAAAATCTTTGACATCGGTGCTTAAAGGAAAAGAAAAGATTTTTGAAGAAATTTGTGATGATACCACCATCAAGTTTGATTTTGACGAACTTGATACAAAGAATATTGAGTTGGAACATGCTGTGGCATCGTTACAAAAAGAAAATGAACATTTGAAAGTGACTTACAAAAACTTGTTTGATTCAATCAAACGATCAAGAGCTCAGAATCAAACTTCAAACAAATCTGACTCTCAGATCGTCCCAAATCATCTTTTTGAAAAAGAAAAATCTGTGCTTCAAAAGAAGATTGTTGAATTGGAAAAGATGGTCGCACAACAAACCAAGGATTTTGGTGATGCAAAAAATGATTTTTCAATCGAAACAGAAAAATACGAAAAATATTTTGCACATCTTGAAAATCAAAATGCTTCTTTACATGCAAAATTGGCATCATCAGATCATCTTTCTCTTCTAAAGGAATACAATGATTTGAGAACTTCATACAATGCTTTAAAAGCAAAGTTTGACATTCTTAACCGGTCAAAAGGAAAATCTCATGTTTCAAACGAGTCTAAACCACAAGTAAGTGTTTCGGAGAAGGTTTACACGGGTGAATCTTCCAAACCATTTTCGAAAAAGGTTTCTCAGTTTACAACCTATTCTTTGCAAAAAGGAAGGAAATTTTCAAAGAGACCTAATTTTTCTGAAACATTTACTTCTCCAAAGGTTTCATATAAAAGTGCTCATAAAGAAAAGAATCAAGTTTTTCGAACTCCATACTCTCGTTTTACTCCGGTAAAGCCAGTGTGGAAACCAAAGCAAAGTCGTTCAAACCATTTGAAATATTCATACTCTGAAATGCTTCCGCTACAACAAAAGAATGGCTCTGCTTCGAAAAATCAAAACTCTGGAAGGTTACCATTCATCTCAAAAACGAATTTTCGAAATGAAACACCGAGTTTCAACAATGGATGGAAAACTTCTTCTTCAAGTTTTAAAACTGCAAGAGAGACACCGAGTTTCCCAAACAAATTTCAAAAGCAAAAGAGTTATAAATCACCGTTGATTCCACGAGCTTTATTTCAAAATGAAACACCATTTTTCAGTCCTCGTTGGAATTCAACCTCTTTGTCTCGGATTGACACAATTTATAAATGGATTTCAAAATATGCTAAAACCATTGGCACTGTGCTTAAATGGGTTCCAAAAGTTGTTGTCTAATCTAAAAACATAATGACTTCTTAGTATTTCAGCTAAGGACTCGTTCTTCAAAGAAAGGAAAGTGCTTAATCAAACAAAGGTTTAAAGATTTTTCGTGCACTTATCCTAAAAACAGTATGGCTTGTACACACATAACAGTGTACAACCCGATCTTGTAATGAAAGGACCCTGTGGTACGCTTCAGTGCCTCAATCCTAAAATAAGGAGCGAAAGCTTCTTACTTTTGAGTAGAATCAATCAAAATTTCTGTTTTTACGATTCTGCTCAAAAGACAAGTATTTCACCTCAAATAAGTGTTCACTTGTTGAGGGGGAGTACTTGCAAATTCTTTGTTCAAAACATTACAAATGTTCTCGTTGTATTCTTCCCATAAGACTCAAAAAACATATTTTAATCAAAAGTTTCTCAAAAACAACATCTATATGCTATTTTTGAGGGGGAGTAATAAAAAGATGTTCCAAAAAGGTCATGCTTAAAAGAAACTGATACGGAAGTAAAAAATTCGTTTCTCCCATAAGCTATCCAAATTCAAAGGGTTTAATCAATTGGTATCAAAAATACCATGGATATGCTATTTTTGAGGGGGAGAAGACGTGATTAAAATGTGATCAAAAATGTTTAATGATTATGGCAGAATCTCGTGCGAGCTCGACTCAGATATCACCCTCGAATTGAAGAATCTTACTTGTCTTAATCGAAAGGACTATGTCCAAGTAGTATGTACCAATTCGAGAAACTCTGATTAGACATGAACTATGACGGGTCTAACCTTCTTTTCAAGAAGTGTTAAAAACTTCAAGATAGTTATTAGAGCTAGTTGTCATCTAAAAGCTGATAATGGATCTCTTTAACTATACAACGCAAACGTGTCCCTCAGGGGATTGTCTATTCAGAGTGGATCAATTCATAAAGTGCAAACTCCTCCCACATGTGTAGATTTCTTTAATATTCACAAGCACATGTGGAGGGGGAGTCCTTCAAAAAGAAATCAAAACCCTCAAAGTGTTAACAAAATATGTTTCATTATCATAAACACTTTGAGAAGATTTTCAAATATTTGGTTCGATGGCGATAATAGGATAGTCATGGAGATATAAGGTGACTAAGGTTAGGAAAAACCGTCCTATGATCCGCCAGAGCCGGAGGGATCTACCCAAGGACAATTCCAATAGATAGAATTAGAAGTCCTTAGGTATGATATGAAAAAAGCAGAAAAGAATGAAAGGGAAAGAAGGGGTTGAAGAATTAAAAAGAAAAGTAATGAAAAGGGTGAAAAGAAATAGCCCTCCATATGTTCAACCTTAGGGCAGACACCGGGTTCAACTCATATGCTACTGGTTGTTACTAAGGTGACACCGGTATTGAATACAAGACGTCATGGACCCAGTGACTCACTGTANAACTGATACGGAAGTAAAAAATTCGTTTCTCCCATAAGCTATCCAAATTCAAAGGGTTTAATCAATTGGTATCAAAAATACCATGGATATGCTATTTTTGAGGGGGAGAAGACGTGATTAAAATGTGATCAAAAATGTTTAATGATTATGGCAGAATCTCGTGCGAGCTCGACTCAGATATCACCCTCGAATTGACGAATCTTACTTGTCTTAATCGAAAGGACTATGTCCAAGTAGTATGTACCAATTCGAGAAACTCTGATTAGACATGAACTATGACGGGTCTAACCTTTTTTTCAAGAAGTGTTAAAAACTTCAAGATAGTTATTAGAGCTAGTTGTCATCTAAAAGCTGATAATGGATCTCTTTAACTATACAACGCAAACGTGTCCCTCAGGGGATTGTCTATTCAGAGTGGATCAATTCATAAAGTGAAAACTGCTCCCACATGTGTAGATTTCTTTAATATTCACAAGCACATGTGGAGGGGGAGTCCTTCAAAAAGAAATCAAAACCCTCAAAGTGTTAACAAAATATGTTTCATTATCATAAACACTTTGAGAAGATTTTCAAATATTTGGTTCGATGGCAATAATAGGATAGTCATGGAGATATAAGGTGACTAAAGTTAGGAAAAACCGTCCTATGATCCGCCAGAGCCGGAGGGATCTACCCAAGGAAAATTCCAATAGATAGAATTAGAAGTCCTTAGGTATGATATGAAAAAAGCAGAAAAGAATGAAAGGGAAAGAAGGGGTTGAAGAATTAAAAAGAAAAGTAATGAAAAGGGTGAAAAGAAATAGCCCTCCATATGTTCAACCTTAGGGCAGACACCGGGTTCAACTCATATGCTACTGGTTGTTACTAAGGTGACACCGGTATTGAATACAAGACGTCATGGACCCAGTGACGCACTGCACTTAAACCTTCTAGCCACTCGGGTATCTCTCAAAAGGTACTTGTTTCATTCTCACGGAGAACCTTGCATAATCTATCGATCTGTCTCTTAGAGATGGTTGATATTGAAAAGGAGGCCCTCTGCTCCACGCCTCCGCATAGGAAACCAAATGTGCACTTATTGAGTCTAGAGCCCCGAGATTCATTATAAGATCTCTTAGGAACACTTAACATTACTACACTGGTTGTTCTACATCAATGGACACCAGTTGTACATTATCGAGTCCTACGCAGATCTTAGCAATCTGCCAGAACATTTATGAGAGGATTCACTAATGTGATTCTCAGTGATTGAATGGAAATCCTGCCAGGGTCAATATCAAAAAACCCTGATAGCAGGTCACTTCGGTAATCTCTTGTGGGTTACGCTTAGTGTTTGCGGTGGTTTCAAACGGTCTACAATCGTGGGGTGATCTCCAGCGACTCACCTAATCGTTGGTGTACTTCGGTATGTCAGTGTAAGCCCTTTCAGGGGTATCCGATTAGAAACGGCCATGGTAAGGATTAGAAGGAGTCTTCACACTATGCTGTTGACAATCTCTAATTCCGAACCTGTAAGTACCGGTTGTTTATTACTAACCGTTTTCATGCAGCTACCCTTAACCTCATTATCATCACCACCACCACACTAGTTTCCACATGCTCATACATACATCACACAGTCAAAGGAAAGTTCTCACAAAGATCAAAGATAGCAACAGTCAAAGAAAGATTCTACGCCAAAAAGAAGAATCTACAAAGTAAAGTGACAAAGATCAAAGTGAAAGAACGGGAACAACAAATGTATGTATAACAAAGACGAAAGACATATGGGCATGTTGGAAAGGCGTTCAACCTTCAAATACAAAGGAGTGACAAATGGCAGATGAATCGACCACATCAACAAAGAACAAAGAAAAGTCATTTATCAAATATCACAAAGCATGAAGGAACAAAGACTAAAGACTATTCTACAACGACACACAAAGTTCAAAGACAAAGAAGACAAAGATCTAATCACGTGGAGCATCATTCGAATGACCACCCCTTAGGGGGAGATTGTTAGCATTAAAATTATGTATTTAGAAGTGATGGTCATTCTCACCATTGTAACTTTGTATTGTGTCGTAGTAAGGTAGAATAGATTAAGCTTAATGGGCTATGGAACTTGGTAAGATAATACACTTTTACAAATACACTCTCTCTCTCTCCTATTTTCTCTCATAACCGTTTTCCCATTTTTCACGCTTTTCAATAATCACCATTTTTTCTTCAATTTCTCACCAAAAACTTAATGAATTTCAATTATGAGAACACCATTAGATTCCTCTAGTCATTCCGCATCTAATGGTTAGTTTGAATTAGATTTTTGATTAGTTTTGAAGAAAACCCCAAATTCAATAATTTGGCGGCAAAATTCTTTTCCATATTCTGCTTTAATTTTGTCTTGAATTCAATCTACTACACTATGATTTGTTTCTATCTTGTTACTTATTCTAGATATTAGTAGTTAAGTCGAATAAAAAGAAACAAAGAACATCGAATCGGACTCCTAGGGTTCCGGTTAGATTTGATGATCCTGTTGTAAGTAGTTTGGGACATAAAAGGACTGAAAAGGAAATTGATGTTAATAAGAAGGGGATTGTGAATAGCAGTACTGGGTAAACAAATGTTGAAAGGGAAACTAGTGAATTAGAGAGGGAAGATAGTATGTACATGGGGGATCAGGCTAGGAAGGAGATTGAAGTTGATAAT
This sequence comes from Artemisia annua, assembly GCA_014162995.1. NCBI lineage: Eukaryota > Viridiplantae > Streptophyta > Magnoliopsida > Asterales > Asteraceae > Artemisia > Artemisia annua. The sequence continues at coordinate 45,586 of LBNU01031651.1, read as the reverse complement.
CCTGTGCAGAATAAAGGGAAAGGAAGTGATAATAATGGAATTTGTGTTAATAGTAATGTTGAATTGGAGAGTTTGAAAAGTGTTTGTGGAAATGCTTCAAAGGATGGGAAGTGTCCCAATATTGAGTCTAGTAGTAAGATTGTTAATAATGACGAGAATGTTAATAAGGATATGTGTGGTGTGAATGCTGATAAGAATGGTATGAGTGCTAAAAGTGTTGAAAAGAGTGTTGAGAAGAGTCAGAACCCAATCTCTTATGCTAGTATGGTCACTAAGGATGAAATTCCTACCAAACTCAGTTTTATTCCTAGTGTAACAACTGAATTAGGTAGTGAGGTTGTGGTATTTGATGAAATTCTGGTTCAGAAAGGAAGTGAGAGGTGGAACCTTACTGTATGTGGTCAGTTTGTTGGATATAATATGAATCCTAATGAGCTAAGGTATAATATTAGGAGAATGTGGAGCAAGTTTGGTTTAAGGGATATTGTGTATAATAATGGTCAATTCTTATTCAAGTTTAAGAACAAAGAAGGAATGGAAAATGTTATTGCAAAAGGTCCTTGGATGGTTAACAACAAACCATTGTTTGTTCAAAAATGGAGTCCTGATATGAACTTAACAAAAATAGAGCCAAAGAATTTGCCTGTTTGGGTTAAGCTGGTCAATGTCCCCTTGGAAGCTTGGAGTGTGGATGGAATAAGTGCTTTAGCCAGTAGTGTGGGTATGCCTATTATTATGGATAATATGACTGCAACCATTTGTCACAAGGGTATGGGTAATCTTGGTTATGCTAGAGTTTTAGTTGAGATGTCAGCTGATAAGGAATTTAAGGAGACTATTGAAGTTCAATACAGAGGTAAAGAGAATAATGTAAATGGAACTAAAACTGTGAAAGTTGTGTATGATTGGAAGCCACCTGTATGTGAACATTGCAAAGTTTTTGGTCATGATTTTGTAAGCTGTAGTATTAGGCCTAAGACAACTGATGAATTGGAAAAGGAAAGGAATGCTAAAGTAAAGGAAGGTGTGGATAATCAAAAAGACAGTGAGCAGGGTAATCAAGATAGAAGGTTTGTTAACAGATATCCAGCCAACTCTTACAAAAATCCTGCTACTCAAAGGAATGATAATGTGAGGAAAGGGCAAAATAAGGAAGGTGGTAAGAATGCTAATACTGGTTTCAAAAAACAAGAGTACAAAAAGAAGCAACAAGGTACTAATAATGTGGTGAATGTGGAAGGTCAGAGTAGTAAAACTGGGAATAACAAGCAGTGGAATGTGAATGAAAAGGATTTAGAAGCACTTAAGAGGACAGCTAACAAGTATTCAGCTCTTGAATCTCTTCCTGATGATGACTTACCTGAGAACAGTTTGGCACAGGGAAGAAAGGCTGTCGATGAATTCATTAATAAAAAGGTGCAACCCACTGCATTGGAATGGAGCAAGTGGACTGAGGACATGATTAAGTACTTTAAAGATAAAGAAGAGGAAATTAGATTAAATGAAATACAGAAGAGTAAGAATATTGTTGTTGATGAAGATGTTTTTGAGAGTACTAGTGGTATAGCTGAAGTAATGAAGAATGTGGAGGTGAATTGTAAAGGCAACAAGGTGTTAGCTGATATTTGATATGGAGTTCAAAATTGGTATCTGGAACATTAGAGGAATGGGAACTTCTGACAAGCAAAGGGAAGTTCTAAATCTTATAAGGGAAGAAAATTTTAAAATCTGTGCTATTTTGGAAACTAGATTAAAGAATAAAAAGTTGAATGTAATTTGTGATAGAATGTTTAACAGATGGGAATGGGTTTCTAATATGCAATTCTGTTCTAAAGGGTGTAGAATTGTATTAGGTTGGGATAGGGATGATGTTCATATTCAGATTTTAAACAGAACTAGTCAAACTATTTTCTGTATCATTACTGCACCAACTTATAATTTCAAGTGCTATTTTACTTTTGTTTATGCTGCTAATTCAGGAGGAGAGAAAAAAGAGCTTTGGCAAGCTTTGCAAAGAGATAACAATTTTGTGAATGGATTCCCATGGAGTATTGCTAGAGACATGAATGTTACTCTTAATCCTAATGAACATACATGTGGTGGATCAAGAATGACAGCAGACATGACTGACTTTCAAGATTGCATGAATAAGATTGAAGTTGATGATATATGCAGTTCTGGACTCTACTATACCTGGACAAAGAACCTACATAAAGCTAGAGAAGGTGATCAAACTGGTATTTTGAAAAAGCTTGATAGAATTATGGCTAACAATGAGTTCATCACTAAATATCCTCAATGCCATGCTATCTTTCTTCCTTACATCATATCAGACCATAGCCCTGCTATTCTGTGCTTACCCACAAATGTGAAGAAGAAAAAGAAGGCTTTCAGGTTAGCTAACTTTGTTACAGAAAAGAAGGAGTTTCTTAATATTGTCAAGAGTGTTTGGGATAATAAAATTGATGGTTATTACATGTATCAAGTGGTGAAGAAACTGAAATTGTTGAAGCATCCTTTGAATAACTTGAGTTGGGAGAAAGGTAGTATATATGAAAGTGTGGTTAAAATCAAAGAACAGTTAAAAGATATTCAGGTTAAGATAGATAAATCACTGATGCGCGTGGATTGCAACACGCACTACGTTTTACCTCTCGAGGGATCTCGAGAAGCTTGCAATCCCCACCAGGCAGTGTACCTGACCGATGTAGTATAGTGAAGTGGCAAGTACCGGGGGATTGATCGTTCTCTCACAGGGAATAGTGTTCGTTAGGCTAAAAACTACTCTAATCTATCGGTCTAAGGGTGGAGGAAGATTCTTTTTGTATTTTTTTATATTTTATAAAAGCAGTAAATCTCTGGTTTTGGAGGATAGGGCGGAATTAGTTGCTAATCAACTAACCCAAGTTATCTACTTCTAAGCTACTTATATTTTTGTATTTTTTTAGTTTAGAGAAAATCAGTGGTGGAGAATAGTGTTACTTAGATTTCATTACTCCCTACTATCTTTTATCATGTGACTAGTATGTTGAGTTTGCTTGGATGACGGGTGTATTCCTAACAAGTCGTAGGGAGTGCGTTCAATTCCCTAACTCTATAAGTTCCTACCTCACTCTATGACGATACGTCAAGCATCCTATCATGAGCTCACTGATAGCAACCTATGCATGAAATACTACTTTAAACCAATAACGCACATATGATTTCACGTTTCTAAAGACGTTCAAGCTTGTTACCGTATAGGAGATTAGCCAGTTTTCTCTAGTCTAACGTAGATGAAACATTCA
>LBNU01031651.1:16799-31161 GCA_014162995.1 Artemisia annua | reverse complement strand
CTAGCAGCTGATCATCTATCACGATTAGAAAACCCTCACCAGGATGTATTCGAGAAAAAGGAAATAAATGAAACATTTCCTCTCGAAACACTCAATGCGGTTTCTTTTCGTGGTGACTCTACTACCCCATGGTTTGCAGACTTTGCCAATTACCATGCGGGTAACTTTGTTGTGAAGGGGATGACGTCCCAACAGAAAAATAAATTCTTTAAAGACGTCAAACATTACTTCTGGGACGACCCCTTCTTGTTCAAAATCTGTGCCGATCAAGTCATCAGGCGGTGTGTCCATGGCCAAGAAGCCTTGGATATTCTCAAAGCTTGTCATGATGGACCCACGGGGGGACATCATAATGCAAACTACACCGCTAAAAAGGTGTTTGATTCAGGTTTCTACTGGCCCACGATCTATAAAGATGCCCAAGAGTTTGTCAAAGCTTGTGACGCTTGTCAGCGTCACGGAAATATTTCAAAGACTAACGAAATGCCTCAGAATGCAATCCAAGTCTGTGAAATCTTTGACGTATGGGGCATAGACTTTATGGGGCCATTCCCATCTTCTCGAGGAAACAAATACATACTCGTGGCTGTTGACTACTTATCAAAAATTATACCTAAGGACTTTCTAATACTATCTATTCGGTATTGTCCTTGGGTAGATCCCTCCGGTTCTGGCGGATCATAGGACGGTTTTCCTAACCTTAGCCACCTTATAACTTCATGACTATCCTATGTTGCTGTTTGACCAAATCATTGAAAATTCTCTCAAAGTGTTTATGATTAAGAAACATATTTTGCTAATCACTTTGAGAGTTTTATAATTTTCAAATGCTCCCCCTTAACATGTGCTCATAGGTTTTTGATAGAAATTTGCACATGTCTGGGTGAGTTGCACTTTTGAATTGATCCACTCTTAATAGACATATACCCTAGGGACACGTTTAAGGTGGCTAGCCCTAATAACTAACTTGAAGGTGGCTAGCCCTAATAACTAACTTAGTTAAAGGGATCCATTATCAGCTTTTAGGTGATAATTAGCCCTAATAACTAACTTGAAGTTGTTAACATTCCTTGAAAAGGAAGTTAGACCCGTCAAAGTATACATCTAATAAGAGCTTCTCGAAACGGTACTTTCTACTTGGATAAATCCTTTCAAATTCAAACGTTTGTGTTTCGTCAATTCATGAGTCAATTCTGAGTCACGCTCACATGAGATACCAAATCTTTTTATTCACCACAAGCCATTTTGCTCCCCCTCAATCTGTGCATTGGTTCAATTTAAACATTCCAAAAAAATTTTAGCACATACGGGAGAGCGTACATTTTAGTCCAAACGCATCACATTTTATATCAGAGTTCATATTTAAATCACATTCTCTCCCCCGATCAAAAAATTTCAAATCATTTGAGATTTTGTGATCCAAATTGATTTAAGTGAGTTTAAAAAACATGGGAGAAAATGTGGTCAGATTTGAACATGTACTGATTTTTTGAGACACTTATTCACTGCTGCTGGTGCACAAAGTTTAGAAGGGTGCAGAAATTTTGAGCAAATACGCTCCCCCTCAATTAATGACCCGTTTTCTATTTAAAGAGCTGTAGTCATTAAGTTGAGCGGCAAGGTATTTATGAAAATTTAAGTCCAATAGCCACCTTGTAAACCACAAAAACTCTCTTGAAGAACCATGAGAGAGATTTTTGGGATGAAAGAAGACTTCTCTTCTTTTACTAGAAATGATGCACTGAAACGTACATAATTTCGAAGAAAACATGGATATAAAGTAATCCATGCCCGAGTGAACTTCACCCGATAAGAGGAACAGCCGTCTTTTTGGCGATGAGTTTTCCCCATTTAGAGGAGCGGGTTGCTATCTGAAGTAATAGCAAGCCATAAAGACATGTTTTACTTATTCATTTTAAACTTCTGCTCGAGCTTCATTTAAAGCTCCGTGCCATTGTTAAATGACATTTCTAGAACCTTAAATGTTATCGATAAACAGAAGACATGCCTAGAACAACTATTTTTGGTATTTTTGTGTTTTTTAGATTTTTATGGTTTTTCTAGGTTTTATATTTTTGTATTTTCATTTTGGTTTTAAAAACTATATACAAAGTTATGTGAAGCGAATCCATTACTCTTCATTCTCTTCCTGAAGACTTTTGAGTGATTCTGGAGTGAGACTTTTCATGCCAAGGCGCGGGAGAATGAATTGAAAGCGTTCTCTTGGTAGTGCCTTAGTGAAGATATCTGCCAGCTGAAACTCTATCCTCACGAAGTAAAGTTCCACAATCCCATTTTCCACTTGTTCCCTGATAAAGTGATGTCGAATATCAATGTGCTTTGATCTGGAGTGCTGGACGTTGTTGCAGCAAAGAGCGATTGCACTTTTGTTGTCACAGTACATCGGAACGTGGTTGTAAACAAAGCCATAGTCAGACAATTGTGATATCATCCATAAGATTTGAGCACAACAGGATGACATGGCAATGTATCCAGCCTCTGTAGAGGAGATCGATGTACTCATTTGCCTCTTTGATGACCAGCTCACAAGTTTATCTCCCAGAAATTGAGCACCACCTGAAGTACTTCGACGAGTGTCTTGACACCCAGCATGGTCAGCGTCAGAGTAGGCAGTGAGTGCCATAGCAGTGTCTTTAGGATACCAGAGACCCATGTGGATAGTCTCTTGAAGATACCTGAAGACTCTCTTGACTGCTTCCAAATGCTTTTTGGTAGGCTTGGATTGATATCGAGCACACATGCATACAGCAAATAGAAGATCTGGCCGACTAGCAGTGAGGTACATTAAGGATCCAATCATGCTGCGGTACTTCGTTTGGTTGACTGGGATCCCCATAACGTCCTCATCTAATTTTGATCTTTCTACCATAGGAGTTTCAACTGAGTCACATGAATCAAATCCAAATTTCTTCAAGATTTTTGTAGCATACTTGGATCGATTGATGAAAATGCCATTGGGATTTTGAGAAATTTGCAACCTAAAGAAAAATGACATTTGTCCCATCATGGACATTTGGAACTCGGAGCTCATCTCTTGTGAAAAACGATCACATTCCATAGGATCAGACGAAGCAAAGATAATGTCATCTACATAGATCTGAACATGAAGTAGATGATTCCCTGACCTTCTGGTAAAGAGAGTAGGATCAACAACACCCTTGGTGAACTTGTTAGCAAGGAGAAACTTGGACAATGTATCATACCATGCCCTAGGAGCCTTCTTAAGTCCATAAAGAGCCTTCTTCAAGTGATAGACATGATTAGGACGTTCAGGGTCCACGAATCCTTCGGGTTGAGTAACATAAACCACCTCTTTCAACTTTCCATTTAAAAATGCCGTCTTAACATCCATCTGATATACAACCATATTCTTACTGGCAGCACTAGCAAGGAAGATTCTAATGGCCTCGATTCTAGCAACGGGTGCGAAGGATTCTTCAAAGTCTATCCCTTCCTCTTGTCGGTATCCTTTAGCTACAAGTCGAGCCTTGTTTTTCAGAACATCACCATGCTCATCAAGCTTCACTTTGAAGATCCACCTAAGAGCGATATTCGTAGCATATTCTGGAGGAGGTACTAATTCCCATACATCAAGTCGATCAAATTCGTGAATTTCTTCTTGCATTGCATTAAACCAGGATTCTTTAGACAATGCTTCCTTGAAATTCTTGGGCTCAGTCTTAGTGAGTACGGAGTTGAAGAAGCACCACAGGGCATCAGTGGCAAGTTGCTTACGAGTGGACACCGGACGAGAAGGATTTCCAATGATGTTATCAATCGGGTGATAATTTGTCCACCTTCTGAGATGCTCATGATGTTGAGGATTGTGAACTGATATGGCCGTATTTGAGTCCTCTGAAGAAGTTGTCTCATTGGAGGGTACAGGAGCAAATATGTTAACAAACGGCTCATCAACATGTTGAGCAAAGGGATTCACTTCAAAAGAATTATCTGATGCAGTTCCTTGATGTTCTGAAGAGGTTTGATCGTTTGATGTGGGTTGAGTGTAACTAGATGATGGAGCATCTTGACCAATGGAGATGGAAACCGATGGACCATTTGTGTCTTGAGGGGCATTTCTAGCAGCAACATTAGGATCAATAACTTGTGGTTCTGGCTCGATAATCTGCTGAGGCTCAAAATATTCATCAAACATTGGATTAAATAACTTCTTCAATTCCTCACTAGTGGGGGGTGCATAAGGAGCTACAGTAGTGGAAGACTGTACAAGTCCTGAACTAATTGGTCCAGGTGTCAAAAAGTTAGGTGCGGCTCTAGAACTGTATTGTTCAGGAGCCGTATACTCAGTCAGCTCATCAAACGTGACATGCATTGTTTCCATGATTTGTCGGGTTCTTTTGTTGTAGACTCGGTAACCCTTCTTATCTGGTGCATAACCAACAAAGATCCCAATATCAGCTTTTGCCTTCAGCTTACCCAAGTCTTCACTATCGTTAGTTGGATAACATAATGCACCAAACACACGTAGGAATGAAAGATCAAGTTTTCTATCATGCACCAGCTCATAGGGGGTTTTGTTGTGAAGAGGGTGAATCAGTGATCGGTTTTGGGTGTAACAAGCAGTTGCAATTGCCTCTCCCCAGAGGAACATAGGAGATTAGAAAATATTAGCATTGTTCGAGCAGCCTCTACAAGGGTACGGTTTCGTCTTTCAACAACTCCATTCTGCTGAGGTGTTCGTGGTATACTCCTTTGATGACTTATGCCAAGGTTTTCATAAAATTGAGTAAGTTGCTTGTTAACAAACTCAGTTCCATTGTCTGTGCGAATAAACCTGACAGTTTTATTGAGTCCAACTTGCAGCTGCTTGATAAGTTTAATGATGATTTCTGGTGTCTCATCCTTAGATCTCAAAAACTTTACCCATGTAAACCGAGAGTAATCGTCAACAACCACTAACACATATCTCTTCCCAAAGATGTTTTGTACCCTCATAGGTCCACACAGATCCATATGAAGGGTGTGAAGAACTTCCATAACGGTGTTGATTGATTTGGGTTTGTGAGTGTGTTTCTTGCTTTTACCCATCTGATAGGCAGTACAAAGATGATCCTTTTCATATTTCAGCTGGGGCATGCCTCGAACAAGATCCTTACGAGTGAGCTCATTGATGGTTCCAAAGTTCAAGTGATTCAAACGACGATGCCATAACCATGACTTGTTCTTTGAAGCCTTAGATAACAAGCAAATGGGAGATGACCGCATCATGTCTTCAATAGATATGGTGTAGAGGTTTGTGCCACGACTACCTTTTAGAAGATCCACACCATCCAATTTTCTCACAAAGCAAGTGTGTTTCCTGAAGGCGATTTCAAGATCGGAATCACAAAATTGACCAACTGAAATAGATTGTGCCCAAGCCCTTCTACATAGTAAACTCTAGAAATCACGCTGTCACCAAACACATAATCACCATACCCCATGATGGCACCAAAATGATCATTCCCGAATCTAACAGTCCCGATAAACTTTTTCACGAAATTTTTGAGCTGTGAGCGATCCACAGTCATATGTTTTGAGCAGCCTGAGTCCAAATACCAAAGGACGATTTGTACGACCTGCATTTGAAATCAGACAGATATGGATAACTGAAGAACGTAGATCCTCAAGCACAGTTGGGGCCCAATTGGTTAGCACACACATATTCAAGAGAAACAGGAGTAGCACATGCGATGGAGTTATCAGAGAAAACTTTACTAATGGGTGCATTGGGCCTATCATCAGGGCATAGTGTCACTAGAGGGAATCTTCTACCAGTTGCCTTCCATTCTTTAACATTTGAAAGCTTAAGATTGGTCAATTTGGTTACGGGGCACTGATTTCCTAAAGTGAACTTTCTTCCAGTAGGTCTCCAATGATAGCCAACATTGGTGAATTTCTTTCCTGTAGCTTTCCAAACACGTTTTTCCAGTTTATGTTTCATAGCATTATTAACCAAGAGTAACTTAGAAGCTTTCAAAAATGTCTTAACACACTCATCATGATTACCAGAAATTAAACAGACATTACAAGTCTTACAGGTAGCATCAGAATTTGAATTAATTACAGTACGCCTAAAGCTAATACTAGAATCAACACGATTCATAACATTCAGATCAATCTTATTGTTCCTAAGGTGGTCTTCTACTTTCTTCCCTTGAGCACTCTTAGCTGGCGAAGTCCTATCATTCCTTGTATTGCAACTAGGCTTTGACCCGCTAGCTTTAGTGTCAATGTTTACTCCTGTAGAATTAATGACAGGAACATTAGATTGTTGCACTGCTGTTTGTTTTCTAGTATGTGGTGTGTTATGTTCAGGTGATGTCAAAGGCACATTAAAGGTAACATGCTTGTTCTTAATCTTAGAAGAAGATGCATTAAGCTTATCTCGCATGCTGAAAGCTTTAGGACATGTACCAATGGCATATTCTAAGAGTTCTTATAATCTATTGGTGAGGAAACATACATCTATGATGGTGTTATCAGCAGGTCTCACCATTCTATTCTCTTCAATGGTCTCACGAAGCATGTCAAGGCAATCCTTAAGATGTCTAAGGTAATCACTATGGACTAACTCATTATTACTAAGAGGAAGCGGAATGTTCACGGCATCACACGCATATTTTTTACATTTACAGACCTTGGAGAGAACATTATCACATGCAGTGACAGGCATTTTCCCTTTCACCTGAGTCTTTAGATTCTCAATTTTCTTTAACAAGGAAGTTATTTTTTCATTGGTTTTGTCACGTGTGATCTTAATCGAATCATATAACTCTTTGTAATGTTGTTTGACCTTTGAGTTTTTAGCTTGAAAACAGTCATTTTCGTGTTTGAGATGGTTGATGATGTTTTGAATTTGAAAATTTTAAGAATCTATAGACGGAGGTTTCTGGGATTCAATCACATCACTCTTATTGGACTTCAATTGGGCAATTTGAGCCCTCAATTTTCGAATCGTGTTAGTGTGAGCTTGAATTTTTTCGTCCCGTTTGGCTAATTCAAAATATGCATCAAATTCAGGAGCATCCGAGGATGTCTTGGCATTTGTAATTTTAATCCTTTCTTCTAAATGTTGATATTTTAATTGCAAATTAAGATTATCAACTTCTAGTTTCGAAAAATGCCTGACCATGTTATCATGATCATCGTTTTGAATTTTTTCTTGCAATTTTAAATTCTCCCCCTCAAGCTCAACAACACGATTTTGGAAAACATTTAAAGCACTAGACATTTCATGAAAGTGACACGCAGTTAATGAAGAATCAGTAGCAGTATAAAACACATCTTGTGCAATGCATTTAGCAATCAAAGCATCATTCATGATAAGAGCATTCTTCCTAGCAATTTCACTATGTTGAAGGTCTATAGCAGTTTGTTTTCCCTCATGTTCCAAATTTTTAAACACATCTTTCATTTCTTTTACCTAAGATTCAAGGGAAATTTGCAAGCCCTCAAAATGTTCTTTGATAAGTTTAAAAAATGAAATGACTTCAGTTAAGTAACACTCTTTTGTTAATTCAAAACCCCTTTCACCCTCAGTAATTCCCGTTGGTGTAATTCTCTTTTTACATGTTTTATCAAAATCATTGAACATTTGACAAAGAATGTAGATGCTAATAAGAGTTTTACATTGTGTGGGAAGAGCTAACTGAACTAGGTGCATCGGTGTATTGGGAGGATACACCGTTGGGGTAGCAAACCTTTGAGGAGTCATGGCCTTAAGTTTTTCAGCTTTCATTTTCTCAACTTCTAAAGGCCAAAATATCTGTTCTGGTGTTAACTTAGTTTGGAGTACAAAAACGGTCAATCGATTCTGTTCATAATAATTATGAGGTTTGATGTTGACACGTTTTTTAATGCACTTGGGATCCTTCATTTTATTCTCTAATCTTTCTCTATTGACTGATTCTGTCTCATCAATCGCCTTAATATTAGGCACATCAGGGGGGCATGATTAGGCATAAGCATCACATTAGCATCATATAAGGCAGGTTGAGTGGCACTAATGCTCCTAAGAAAATTAGTTTGGGGCACTCCTAAATCCTTATTGCTATGTTCATCTCGCAACTTAATGTGCTTATGCATCATTTGAGCAGTTTGCATGGTTTGACCTTGCGTGTACAACTTATTTTCAAGCTTGTTCTTTAACGCTTTAAGATTGGAAAAATCATTTAAGAGCTTAGTTTCTTTACTTTGAAAATCAAGTTTTAGTGCGGTTACACTTTCCTGAATCTCCTGTTTTTGTTTAACAGTTTGATCAATTTGATTTTGTAAAGATTTTATCTCCATTCTTAGAGCTTCTTCCTTTAAGTTTCTTTCAGTTATGTATGTACACATTTGCCAATCCATTTTCTGCTCACGTTCGGTTAACTCAAATCTTGCACGTTGTTGATAAATATTCACCTAATCTTTAAGAATATTAATTCTAGTAGTCAAGGTATCATCAGGCACAACAGAAGTGTATTCATCCAATTCACACACATTATTATCAACAGAGGATTCATCACTTGGTACAACAGACTCGACGTTGTGTCTTACATATTGTTCATATGGGATAACATTGCTATTTCCCATATCAACAGTATTTGATTCCACAACGTTTGTTTGTTTCACTTTGTCATGAATCCTTTGTTCTTGCATCACATTATCATCATCACCAAGGGAAGATGCTCGACAAGGTACATCAGATTCTTTGTTGTGATCCACATGTTGTTGTATTGGGGTACCATTACTGCTTACCAATTCAGCATCATCTGGCGTGACAAAATTAGTTTGATGTATTTCATCGAGAATCTTCGGTTTATCACACATTTCGTATGTTTCATAAAACTTTAGTACCTCAGATATGATGGATGAGTTGGTGGAACCAGATTGTTGCGGTGATGTGACTGCAGACGATAGATTGGCCATGAAGATGGTTTGTGCAGTGGGTTCATCATCAACGTCAGAAGCGAAAGCATCACAATCTTCAACCTGGAAGATGTTTGGATCGTTGAGAGCTAAGTCCTGAACTGGTTGATCATCCACATCAGCATCAAATGTGTTCCCTTCATCTCCTGCAAGAAACAGCAGCTGCTCCTCATCCAATGGTACTCCATTCTCTTGTTCTTGCATTAGTAACATCTTATCCTTGAAGTAGTTAGAGTTCTGAGGACCTTTTGGTTGAGTGCAGTTCTTTGCAATGTGACCTAACCCACCATAGTTATAACATTTGGGTTGCCTTCCCTGTCCCTGATTAGTATTCCCCATTCTATTCTGAGCATAACCCCGGACTCCATTCCTTTGGTTGACATTTTGCCTTCCTTGAACGACAATGCGTCCATCTTCTACCACAACCATGTTACGAGGATTAGATGAGGTTCTAAGTTGGTTGTTGGTTTGAGGTAGTGTTGCTTTGAATTGTTGAACAAGCAATGACACTTGGTTGGTGAGATTGTCAATCATCATATCAGTGTGAGAATGCCCTGAATCAGGTTGAGTTGATTTGATGCTTATTGCTGATTGAGCAGATGACTGACCAATAGGTGAATGATTCTGAGTTGCTTGTATAGATGGGTGACTGATCTGATCAAGGGGTTATGGTTGAGTGCATGCACACTTGAGATGAGTGCAAGAGGGTCATTTGTTTTAGGGTTGAGCTTTTCTCTCAACTGACGGTCATACATTGCATGCTTCTCATGTTGTTGCAAGTAAGCATAGAGTTGTTCATAATTGGTGTTTCTGAGTCCTTTGTTGAGCTTCGCAGCTGTGACGAATCGATCCCATTCTGGTGACATGTTGTTAACAAACTTTGAGTTGAGTTGGATATTAGGCATTGTCATTCTAATCATTTTCATGTCATTAACAAGCTTATGGAATCGGACATAGTAGTCTGTAATGTTTTCACCGGGGTTCATCTTGAAGTGCTCAAACTCATCACACAACTGAGACTCACGATCTTCTTTGGTAAGTTCCGAACCAGCTAGCAGCATTTTGACATTATCCAAAACAGCTTTGGCTTCTGTGTTGAAGTTAATGAGCTTGTACACATCCTTGGGTAACCCTTGTATCACAATGTTGGAGGCTCGAATATCTGCATCATAGCGCTTCTTTTCAGCTTCATTGAGATCATGGTAAGTGCGTGGCCTGTCTATTCCATGAGTGATGGCACCATCTTCTCCTGTGGAAATAACATCCCGTGTGGTACCCATTTGAAATGGTCCTTCATCGATGGATCTCAAAATGTTTTCACCATTTTCTTTGCCCCGACAGTAGAGTCGAATTCTTTGAGCCCATGATTCATAATCCGTCCTATCTAGCATAGGAGGTCGGGTATCGGACCATGCAGCTTGAATGTCATCAGTTGAAGCCATAGTTGCCATGTTACAATCTTAAACGGGATTTTACAACCTTCGTGACTTAAACCGAGAAATCGATTCTTTCTCGGGATTTTACTAAAGTCAACAGAAGAAACCGTAAGATGAAACATGTGTATTAAACTTAGAATGAGAACTTAGATGAGTCACAATTTGTACTAAGTGTCAAGTCACGACAAGTCAAGTAACAATATATCCGATCGTGATTAGTCAAGTTGTAAGAGTTAACTCGCAACGTCCAATCACAATCAGATTAATCGAAACAACTTAAGTTGTAACAATTCACCAAGCACAAGTCGTTAACAAATCAAAAAGATTCTCACAGCTTAGTTAAACGCTACACACCACCACACTACACAAGCAAACCGCTGGAAATATAGCGATCCGCTGAGAGTAATAACCGCTGAAAAGAGCAAACCGCTGAAGAAAGTAACCGCTGACTTGATGAGGTAAACGCTATAGTAAGGTAAACGCTGGGGTGAGTTAACCGCTGAATAAGTAACCACTGGACAGGTAACCGCTGGAAAGGTAAATGCTACGTTTGTAACCGCTAAGACCAGTAAACGCTAGATACATAACTGCTGAATACACAAACCGCCAAAAATGTACTAAACGCTAGACACTAACCGCCAGAACAGTCACTATCTAGCGGTTTGTCCTTTAGTCCAAAAATAGCAAATACCACTAACCGCTAACCCAAACCGCTACTTCAGGGGAACTAACTGCTGCCAAGAAACTTCTCCGAGGAGCTAACCGCTACCAAGAAACTCAACTTAGGATCACTCAAACTTCACACTAACGAATGATAAAGCTTTACCAACTGAAAAACTAAGAAGATATAACACCTCTAGTCACAAAAGTACATCCATAACACATTATATAACACTGACGAGATCACACCAAGATGTTTTTCAAAAGAAACTAAACTAACTAACCAAACACTACAAAAACTAAACCAAATCCGAAACTCTAAGGCCCTAAGATGAAACCTAGGCTCTTGATACCAATTGTAGGATATCTATTAAGTCACAAACATCATAGCACTCATGGTTTGGATCGNGAGAACTTGAAACCTCAAGTTTCATTTTGGACCATAGAGCTTATTTGTGGGCCCCCCTAAAGCCTGCAAAGTGCCTCTTTGGACTGTGTAGTACACAGTTAGCTCATATAGCTTATTTGAGCTTTTTGGCTTATCCAGTGTGCTTTTCTTGTCTCTTTGGCTCATTTCATGTTTATATAAGTTGTTTATAGCTGATTCATGCATTTGTGATCATTGTGTAGCTTATTCATAGCTTTTGCACTCTTAGTTTGACCAAAGTCAAACTGTGTGAAGCATAAGCTTGCACACAGCTTATTTTCAAGCTTCTTGAAAAGTGTTTTCACAAAAAGTGTTCATTTTCAGTGTATAAACAAGTTCCAAAAAGAAAAATCCAAAAATCATCACTTTTTAATAAAAGTGATAACTTCTATTTAATATTTTTAATTTTTCTTAATTTTCATTTTCTCTTTTTAAATCTAGATCAATAATAACCTGTTTTTATAATTTTTAAAATTAGTTTGTCACCTTAGGTATTTTTAGTAATTTTCTTAGAATTTTATTTTACTGTTTAATATTTATTAGATTTAATATTAGTTAAATTAGTAATTAATTAAAACTGTTTAGGTAATTAATTCTGTATTAATTTGTTAAACAGTAGCAAGTTTTTATAATTTTCCTAGGTTCTAAATAGTATTAAGTATTTTTAGTAATTTTTCTAGAATTTTTACTTTTTATTTAGTAATTATTAGATTTAAGTTTATTTAAAACAGTTTAATTAGAAAAACCAAAAAGAAATTAGAATAGTTGTTTATAATCAATATAATTTTCATTTTTATAATTTTTCTATCTTTTTCACATTAATTAGAATCTGTAAAAATTAATTTTGTAATTTTCACTTTTCATTTTCTCATTTTTCTCTTTTAATTAGTTTAATTAGGCTTTAATTATTAATTAGGTTTTTAATTTATAAAAGATCCACAAAAAGACAAAAATATTTCTTTTTAATTTTTATAAGTATTTTAAGTCATTTTAGATTTTTAGAAAATAATTTTGTAATTTCTTAAGATAATTTGTAATTAAAATGTTGTTAGGTTTAATATAAATAGTTTTTAAGATAATTAAAATAGTTTTAATTAAATAATTAATATTAAATTAGTATAATATTATTAAAATGTTTTCTTTTTAGTTTTTAATTTTCTTTAATATTAAAAGTTTCAAAATTTTCATTTTTCACCCCAAAGTTTGGAACTTGTCATTTTAGCCCCTGTAATTTGGAAATTGGCAATTTTAGTCCCTGTACTTTGTTTATTTGCATTTTGTGTTATATATTTGTCATTTCTGTATTTGTGAATTCTCATTTCCAATTTCAAGCAATCAGTAGTGTAATAATCAATCCAAATCTTTACCTGGTTACTTTCCTCAAATCACTCATCCCAGAACGTTTTCCAAAACACAATTTCAACCTCGTTGGGATTAAACGACCCGGGGATACACTATACTCTCCAGGATTTCATTGAGTTGGTCTTAGACTTCCAGGTTATCTTTGTTACGGTTGGCCATTCACAAGTGGCCAGCTTGTGTGACAATTACCTGTTGGTTTTGAGACCAATCAGATAACATTGCTATTTCCCATATCAACAGTATTTGATTCCACAACGTTTGTTTGTTTCACTTTGTCATGAATCCTTTGTTCTTGCATCACATTATCATCATCACCAAGGGAAGATGCTCGACAAGGTACATCAGATTCTTTGTTGTGATCCACATGTTGTTGTATTGGGGTACCATTACTGCTTACCAATTCAGCATCATCTGGCGTGACAAAATTAGTTTGATGTATTTCATCGAGAATCTTCGGTTTATCACACATTTCGTATGTTTCATACAACTTTAGTACCTTAGATATGATGGATGAGTTGGTGGAACCAGATTGTTGCGGTGATGTGACTGCAGACGATAGATTGGCCATGAAGATGGTTTGTGCAGTGGGTTCATCATCAACGTCAGAAGCGAAAGCATCACAATCTTCAGCCTGGAAGATGTTTGGATCGTTGAGAGCTAAGTCCTGAACTGGTTGATCATCCACATCAGCATCAAATGTGTTCCCTTCATCTCCTGCAAGAAACAGCAGCTGCTCCTCATCCAATGGTACTCCATTCTCTTGTGCTTGCATTAGTAACATCTTATCCTTGAAGTAGTCAGAGTTCTGAGGACGTTTTGGTTGAGTGCAGTTCTTTGCAATGTGACCTAACCCACCATAGTTATAACATTTGGGTTGCCTTCCATGTCCCTGATTAGTATTCCCCATTCTATTCTGAGCATAACCCCGGACTCCATTCCTTTGGTTGACATTTTGCCTTCCTTGAACGACAATGCGTCCATCTTCTACCACAGCCATGTTACGAGGATTAGATGAGGTTCTAAGTTGGTTGTTGGTTTGAGGTAGTGTTGCTTTGAATTGTTGAACAAGCAATGACACTTGGTTGGTGAGATTGTCAATCATCATATCAGTGTGAGAATGCCCTGAATCAGGTTGAGTTGATTTGATGCTTATTGCTGATTTAGCAGATGACTGACCAATAGGTGAATGATTCTGAGTTGCTTGTGTAGATGGGTGACTGATCTGATCAAGGGGTTATGGTTGAGTGCATGCACACTTGAGATGAGTGCAAGAGGGTCATTTGTTGTAGGGTTGAGCTTTTCTCTCAACTGACGGTCATACATTGCATGCTTCTCATGTTGTTGCAAGTAAGCATAGAGCTGTTCATAATTGGTGTTTCTGAGTCCTTTGTTGAGCTTCACAGCTGTGACGAATCGATCTCATTCTGGTGACATGTTGTTAACAAACTTTGAGTTGAGTTGGATATTAGGCATTGTCATTCTAATCATTTTCATGTCATTAACAAGCTTATGGAATCGGACATAGTAGTCTGTAATGTTTTCA
>LBNU01031651.1:2666-16419 GCA_014162995.1 Artemisia annua | reverse complement strand
AAAATCTCGACACTTTGAGCAAAACTTCACTCCTGAACATATTTAGGCTTGGTGCTAAGATTTCCAAAAATACCAATTTTATTTCCTAACTCTCAATATTCATTGATTTACAACTAGTTTTCCGAAGCCATTTTTAACCGTATTTCAAAAAAAATACTAAGTGATACTTTACGTCTAAAACCTATATTTCACTATTATTCACTATATAACTATCGTATAACATTATTAGACTATATGAACATGTAATATTCACTATGACCTTATACGAAGATATAAATTATATTTTCGACAACAATACATATTTTGAATACAAAACGAGTGGTATAGATTATAAGTGCAAGTGCAAAATGAGGTGCAACTCTAGCCGCAACCTAAAATGAATGTATGTAATCTAATTTAGATTATGAAATGGGTTAGTTCATACATTACCGATTGTACCATCACTAGAGGTGAGTTTTCATAGCCCCGTTTACATTTTTATTGTTTTCAAATCCCACGGGGGAGAATACATTGCACCATTTTTCATACGAGCCTAAGTATCAAATCCATATACATTACTTAAGTTACTACATTGCCATGTTTTAAGTCCTCTATCATGAACCGTTAATTGTATTTAAGCGAGAGTGAGTGGATAGATCTATTGAGGGTGACGCCTCCATCCGTGTTGGGGTTACCAACAGTCAAACGGATGCATTTCATTTGATCATTGTTAGAGTGTCTGGCAAAACACTCTGGAGGGGCATTACCTACAGTCTAGCTTCGGGGTCATGAGCTTAAGAGATAATGTACAATTTTATCAATTATGTGACAGTTCGTCATTCCATTATGTGACAGTTTGTCATTCCATTTTGTGACAGTTCGTCATTCACTTATACTTATGGTTATCGTACAACATTCATTTTCATAAACCTATGATTTCTCACCAACATTATTGTTGACAGTTTTAGCAATGTATTTTCAGGTTACTAAGATAACAACATGTGACTTGCATTTGGACCATCATGGAGTCGAGGAAGTCGACGCGTCTCACTGTTTACTTCAATGCACTTATGAACCGTTTGATCTTGTCGTTTTTATTTTCAATAAATGTGTAAAACCACTTGGGACCTATATTGTAAACTTTTATGTTTTTAATAAAATGATCAAACGTTGTATTTACAAAACGACACTTTAGGTCGTTCAATGTAACCTTGTATGAGATGCCACGATCGTTACACCCGGGAATTCAATTCCGGTGCCATTTAACAGGTAAATTCAGGGTGTGACAAGACCCGACCCGACTCCACAAGTATTAACTAACACTAAACTACGTTTTTACTAATATGATAAATACTACGAACTACATGATGCTAAACAATACTTGGGGTGACCGAATCTTCTATAAGAAAAACGTATTCCTAACATTAACAAAATATGTGTTACTATGTATTATAACTGCAATTTGATAAGCATAAAGTCGGTTTATAGAGTAGCTTAGTAGGACTTTAATATTTGCAAATTTTAATAATTAAAAAACAATTTGCTATATCAAATCAAAACCACTAGAGAAATGAACATCTGATAAAGAAATCATATTCAATCAAGTATTCCGTTTGTTTTTAGTCTATTTTTTTGGATTATGTTTACTGTAAACTTTTTGCATAAGTTAATGTGATTAGGGTTATGTAGAGATTGATGATCTTTTGATTTGAAGTTATATAATCAGTATCCTACATTGGATATTAGGATTTCTATTAAAATAAGAGAATATAGATGTTTGATGCTTTGATTTGGATAGGTAATTAATGATGTTAAATTTGATACAATAATCAGCTAAAATGGCTATTGGTTAGTTATTTTATGTTAAAATAAAACTTTTCTAATGACAATGAGATATTATTTGTTGATTCGTGTTTATGATAAGTTAACAAACTGTGAAAATAATGGTGAAGACATTATCAAAGGTTAAGTTTGATAGTGTGTTGGTTAATCTTAATAATGATATGCTTAGTGTTTTGATGGTAAAAATGTTGTTTCAAATTTGGTTATCATTTAAATATATATTATTAAATTGAATGTCAAATCATTTTCTTGGTATATGCTCTGTTTTTTTTTTAAGTTTGTGCTATTTGAGGGATGTCTATTTTTTCTTGTATGTTGAATGTTTAAAAATATCCAAGTATAATAGAATGTACAATAGTAATTGTATGTATTTTGCATCTAAAATGCACAAACAACGTTTTGAACGTGTTTTGATTCCTTTCAGAATTATGACAACACAATTCATTACGGAATATAACCATGGTGAAAATTTGGGAACTTTGGTAAGATGTAATGTGGTTCTATTATAAACATATAATTGTTATATGTATTAATGTAGTTTAGGTTGCTTATATGCAGACTCTACCTGAATACTTTCATATAAACTACTACAACAATAAAAATTATGTTTATCTCATTAACAACAATAGGGTAAAAAGAAAGTATATCTTAATCGTAAAAGGGGTACTGAAGAATGGATTTTGGGTGGTGAAAGCTGGAATAACTTCATAGAAGTAAGCGAATATTGGAATATCAAGACATTACATTTCATAAAGGAGGGTGCAATTTATGTTACAGCGTACGGTGGAGATGGAAGAGAAAGTGGTGGGTATGGAAATATTCATACACGAAACAGAATGGTTAGATGCATTGGTGAAGTTGGGAACAATCGAAAATTATCTCCGGTAATATTATGTTATAATTTGTATGTGTAAACGTATTTGAATTTATAAACTTGGATTTAATAATTGGCTAAATGTTTTATCAGTGGTTTCCTGAAGAGTTTTGTCAAGATGACGAAATAAATGACTTTGTGATTCAATTTTCTGAATTTGAAATCCATGTAGTTGCAAAACGTGGCCTTTATTCCTGGAACTGTGGATAGTCATGGATTTAAATTTAATGTTCATTGGAATACAGTGGTTCATCGAGCAAATCTAATGACTGGTGAGCGCATTGTGTTGGCAAAAAAGTTTGGTGTTCGGATAAATTTGATGAGGTTTGATGATGATGGGTTTCAGCTTACACACGAACAGCACTTTCCTACACATCTTGCGTTTTTGCAAAGGCATGGTGCTAATGAGTCAGGTAATAATGTGATTCTGTAAAGTTTATTTTGATTACGTCTTGTTAACGTAAGTTACAACAGTTTTAAGAATTTTTGACTGAGTACTACTCATTTTTTGTCTGTCACCTTTTAGATAAAAGATTGCTACATGGGTGTAATTTGAATCAACATGGTGAGCACTTGACTGAAGAAGCAACTTTCTACCAACAGCTTTTTCCATTTGTGCTTGATGGCGGGAAATTAGTAGGGGTGGAAATGAGTTGAGCCGCTTGTGAAAAGCTCGGGATCGGATCGGTAAAAAGCTCGAACAAGCCGAGCCTAAACGAGCTCGAGCCTAAGTTGTAGCTCGTTTATTAATCGAGCTCGAGCCCGAGCTTTACATACAAAGCTCGTTTACTAAACGAGCCCCTCGGTATTAGACATATATACGAGCCGAGCTCGAGCTTATTAACGAGCTCAATAAAGATATATTACGAGCCGAGCTCGAGCTCGAGCCAAGCTTTAACTTTCATGGCCAAATCGTATAAACGAGCCGAGCCCGAGCCTATATAATATACCACGAGCCGAGCTCGAGCTTAAAATTCAAGGCTCGAAATGAGCCGAGCTCGAGCTCGAGCCTTTTAAAACTTAAACGAGCCGAGCTCGAGCTTTGGCAGGCTCGGCTCGGCTCGTTTCCACCCCTAGAAATTAGTAAGAATTGTGACTTTATTTATCTCATATAATGTAGATGTAATTCTTAATTATCAACTGATAAACAATGTTTTCGATAAATGTGAAATTTAATAAGCTGTTATGATTGGTTGCAAACTATTCCTTCTAAATTTGTATATGATAATCATCTCCAACAATTTGAACATGCTATTCTAAGGAGAATGAACAGTGACCGCCGTGTTTTGATGAAGTTTGAACATCATAGGGATAAGCCATGGAGAGAAAATCACATGAACTTGCGTACAAACTGGAAGAGTTTGGCTGAAGAATGGAACTTTCCAATGAACAAAATGTTAAGGTTTAAAATGGTGGGAATTACAACTGATCCAGAATTTCCAGTTGAATTGTTTAATAGTAATATTCCACTGGTCCCATGAGTGGAAAATCTAAAAAGAAAATTTGAAATTTAAAAATTTTGTATTTAAAAATGCTAGATGCTTCGTTCAATCTTTTGTATGGGTCGTCTTAGTTGTTTTGTTCAAAAGGATATTGACAAGCCTAGAATGTTTTGTTCAAAAGGATATTGACAAGCCTAGAAAATTGAAGGAAAAAAAATCAAATAGAAGTGAATAGGTTTCAACCATGCCACAATCTAGCTAGCATTTCTTATGGATCATAAATAAGTGGTTAGGATCAAGTGAGGAGAAACAATCACATATTTTATATGTACCACAAAAATAGCTTTATAAAATGTAACTAAATGCATGTGTAGAAAAAGAAAATAATTTTCCATTTAAAAACTCTCACTAGACATTTTATTTTATTCCTTCTATAAAAGCAATATCTCGAAAAGACATTGTTATCATTTTTATCGCAAATTCTCTTCCTAGATACTTGAATTTATCACTAAATCAATCTAATTTATCATGCCACTAAAAATATGTACTTCGAACAATATTTTTACCCGAAAATTTAATAACACGGATATCCGCCGCTGCAATGCGCGGGTACCCGGCTAGTATATTATAAAGTGTGTTTGATTAACATTCATATAATGATCCACAAACACGTCAAACAATTTACTAAATTGATCAGTTTTGGTGAAAACGACAAGTACACTTACTGTAGGAAAATACAACATAAGAAACAAATCTCAAACTCGAAGATTATTGCTTACAAAGTGTCGTTATGAAGCCACCTCACAAGCATGCTTAAACATTCTCTAGGTTTGTACTCTGGAGCTGTGTGACCTCCTCCCTTTACCAATACAAAATGGTTTACAAATCTGTTATCATATATACTGATGTTTTCGCGAAACCAAATGTATTGTAATGGACAGAACTGCCACTAACTAAAGAGATGTTTTCAGATAGGATTTCTCACCTTTACAGTAGCAAATGTCAAGCTGTAGTCATATTTTGAGTATTTTACGGTGTATACGCAAAAGATATTTTAGCAATATATTGCACAAATATTACCAGTCACGGTTGCTTGAAGTGACAAAAGAACTAACCCGGAAACTTGTTCGTCAACGAACCATGGTCTCCAATCATCAATGACTGGAAGGTTTAGTGACTTAATCCAGTTCATCGTGCTAATATATGGAACAACCATGTCATGATCTCCACTAAAATACAAAGAAAGAAAAAAAAGCCAAATTCTTAATATGGATATTTTGCTTTCAAGATATCTAAATACTACATGTGGGCATAAATAAATTCAAGAGTAGTGCGGATGGTACGGACGAATCTCAGCCATTCATCTAGTCAACCATAAGAAAAAGACGGAGTGGCAGGATCGTAAATACCACGTCTTTTTTTTAAATCGTAAATATCACAATAGCTTTTTTATTGAAAAAAAAATCAAAAAAATCTGAAAAAATTAAAAAAATAAAGAGGATAACAGATTATTAATAATCGCTGAAAAAATTTTCAAAAAAAAGTCGTTTTCATCATTAAAGGTATTGTGATATTAGCGTCTAATTTTGACTTTTTTACAAAAGTCAAGATCTGATATCACATAAGCCTTTTCTTTTAATTAAAATTTTAATATCACAATAACTTTTTTAATATCATAAAAACTTTTTCTTAATAAAATTGTTAATATCACCATAACTATCTTGTGTTTTTTAATATCATGGTTCATTTTTACATGTAAAAAAAGCTTAGTATCACGGTTGGTGTATAAATCACCGTTTATATATATATCACCGTATCTATAATACGTAATATCAACCAAAATATTCATCATGGCTTCTTAAAGATCAACAGTTAATTTCTTAATATGACCGTAACTTTCTTAATATCAGTAATAAAAAAACATGTGATATTAAGTTTTTTTATAAATAGTCAAAGTAACTTTTAAGTAAGAATGAATATCACGTAGAATCCAAATATTGTTATTATCCGTGGTAGTGACTCATAATCATCAAAAACAAAAAAGTGCTCAGAAAAATCGAAAAAATAAAAAAAGAATACGAAGACAAAATATGTAAGGAGCCCTCCAAAGGAAATAATTAAAAAAATCAATTTGCATGGTCAATTTGGTACCGCGATAAGAAGCGCGTGTTGTGTGATGGTGTTGTGATTAGATCTAGACCAGATCTGGATGGACGGTCCAGATCTGGCAGTAC
This sequence comes from Artemisia annua, assembly GCA_014162995.1. Classification (NCBI taxonomy): domain Eukaryota; kingdom Viridiplantae; phylum Streptophyta; class Magnoliopsida; order Asterales; family Asteraceae; genus Artemisia; species Artemisia annua. Next base: position 10,048 of record LBNU01031651.1, on the reverse strand, counting down.
TCCACCACTAAAATCCAAAATCCGCACGTGATCCTCATGATATCTATAATACGTATAATATATAACCTAGCTATATAATATATATATGTATAAGTACTATAATAGTATATAGGTCATATATATATATACTATTATATATAGTATGTATTATATATATAACCTATATACTATTATATATTACTAGTAATATTAATATTATACTATATATATATTATATATATGTACTAGATTTGAAAGCCCGCCCGATGGGTGGGCATCACTTGTAATTATTCTGTTGATCAAACTTCCGAAGCAAAATTTAATTGAGTAATCAGTAATCATTTATCATCTTATTCAACACTTCTTGGGCTAATTTCAGTTTGTGTGACAGTGAACTTACCGTCTTCTTGCTCACTGGTTTGAGTCCCATCATGCTCCATATCACCTCTTTCTTAGCCCATAAGCAATCTCAAGGTCAATCCGGGAGTCGGGACATGGCAATATTACTGGAACTTATACATTGTTACGACTTCCTGTAGAAAACAAAATAATTATATGAGTCGCTATATGGTGACATTAAAGATCGTAAATGCACGTGTACTATTCGTGATTATGAGCTCCAAAACTTGATACTTACGACGTAGTCATCAGGTGTCCAGCTAATGATATCCCACTTGATGGTGTTAGTAACCACATGGTTAGGCGTGAACGGAAAAAAAATTACCTGAAGGAACTATAAAGTATAAATATGTTTGAATGTTTCATTGATTAAGGCATACCAAGACTACATATATCAGTAGACTATCACCCATATGCTGCATATTCAAAAACACCAGCTTGACCATCAATTCTATCTACTCCCATACCACACATCCATACATAATCAGAATTCCATCGCTTTCGTGTGAGTTAACTGAGTTAAGAATGCAAGATCAAGAGGGTTATGTGGTGCAACACCATCTACGCTGATCCCTAAAAACTTTAGCACTTTCAGAGATAACGGGCCATGGATTGTAGGAGAAGACGAGTTCACCCTGCAAGATCTCCCTAAACACATAATTCCTACTTTCTATAACCACCTGCAATCATGACAAAATTTATTTCATCTTTTGAGTCTGAAGCAAATAAATGAAAATTTTTATGAATTTTTTTTTATAAAATTTTTAGCATTATATAGATTGTGTTTTTACTATAGCGAAAGAATGAGGATAATCGTAAAGAAGTTTTCCAAAAAAATTATATAACATACCTGTGAATTCTGCCCAACGGTTGGCATGACTTGTGATTATTAGTTGAATGTATTACTTTACGAATAGCAGTATATGATGTATCCATGATTGTTTCACCACCAACATCTCAATTACATATATCTCTTCCGGAATCTGCGACATAAGTTTATATTATTCAAAGTTATGCATGAGCTTATAAGACTAAAATGAAGGACGACAGTTCCAGGATTCTATATCCACCTCTACTTAATATACTACTGGCCTACTACTGTCAGACATATGCTTCAAGGTGTTTGCATACCCTTTATCACCAGGATTCCAAGTCAACTTAATTCGTATAAGAACTACTTATGGTGCTTATATAGTCTAATATGTAAAGTTCGACATACTTATGTCAACTCGATCATAGTGATGTCGGTTGAGGATGTCACACTGACCGACTTGCTAAAGCTGGTATCTGAGTCAAGAACCTAAGATCAACCATGAGCAACTAACATTGAGTTTCTACTATAACCCAGCTTGAAAAAAGATCCGTACTCCAAACGTAATTGTTAGCTCTTCTCTAGTTGTTTAACGAAGAATACGTTCCGAGAGGGGTTTGACGACCCTTGATTCGACTTCCTTGTAATCTTCAACCTGAAACCAACGACATGATGGCTTAGAACTCCAACAGAATAAAGATGCATAACCATTACACCCATATCTTGGTGTATTAGTTACATGCCAAACTGATATAAACGAATGGGTATTTTTACTGTAGAAATATTATTAAGTTCAATCATGTATCTAAGTTGAATCTATCAGTTATTATAAATAAAGCATGATAAAAGATAAGAATTAGTTACGTAATGCTCATGCTTCTAATCATATTTTCTAATATCCGATAGAACAAAAATTTTTGGCAATGATGCGGGCTAAAATATGAGGATTACGTATATTCAACTCACCATTTGCATAAGTCTTCCATAGAAAAGACCATTAGATGACTTTCATATTACAAACTCTCACAGCCAACTGCTAGTACTAAGGCTAACAGCCAAGTTTCCGCGACTCGTGGATGATAACAAAACTTTTATTGCATGCTTATGTTACTAATGCCCTTATGTAGATATTACATGAAATGGGAATTGCTATTGTGACTCGATCGTTATATATGATGGAACATGCAAACTTGTAAAGACTCAAATATTCGATTAGCTATACTTCAATTTTATGCTATTGTGGGTTATTTGGTTACACGGGTACCCGCTGCCGCAACGCGATGGTACCCGGCTAGTTAGATCAATAAGTACAGCTTAAAAGCACCAACACGTCCTAAAACTATCTCGCGGATTTAAAAATAAAATAAAATAAATAAAAAAGAAAAAAAAGGAAAATTACCTTATGATTAATTTGTTCTTGTAGCGTGAACAAATTTCTATGCTCCCAATCCTATTAAGTTTTACATAAGCTCGAATAGCCTCTCTACATATACATGTTACTTTATATATACTAATGTACGATAGTATGAAATAATATCAAAATACACAAGTCATTAAACTAATACATGATCCATTCATAACTTGTGTCTTTTACAAAAAAAAAAAAAAAAAAAAAAACTAATAATACTATATTACTTGCATTGGCATAAGGGAATGAATGTTACCAGGCCATGAGAAGCAAGTAATATAGAAGTGAAAGTATGTATTTATTCGTCAAATATTATTGGTTGATCATAGTTGAAGGCTCACATACCGACGGCTAACATAACGTCCACTGCCGAGTTGAGTGTTTATCAGGATTGAACCATGCATTTTAATAACAAATTTGTTATTTGACAAGGGTTCCGACAAATAGTTTAATGGTTTATAGAATATATATTGGTATAGAGTATTTGATATTCCAAAGAAAATTACACCATAAGCATCAAGTGGCAAATGATAAAACTCTCACCAAGTGTAGAGGATTACATTTAACATATTCAGAAATCACAAAGGCCATATTAGTTGCTGAAAACCATTAAGGTTATTGAAAACCTGACTAACAATTTAACCCACATCACAATAACACTTGAGCCTACACTTCGCAGCGGGATGTTTGGATGCATAGTTATTGAGTTGCGGGTTTGACAATATAACATCAAAATACAATATGAACCAAACTAACATCTTGGCCGTGTTTATCAAACTTACAATTGTTTATAAAATTTCTTCTCAAACTTTCTGAGCAATTCTCCCAGCATAATGACCATCTGGCTTTGCTTTTTCTTGTAATCCACTTATCAAGTCGTCACATAAAATCATCATTTTCCAGGTTAAAAAGCTGTACGAAATCATAGTATCTGAGTCATGAGATACATATAAAACTTGTAAATATCTAAGTTACATTCCATTGACATTCTAAAACAAAAATGAATCCACAAATAACGTTAAAAACGAAAGACGGGAGGTTTGTTGCTGAATCATAATATAGAAACAAACTTCATTTTCACATTACCTCAAAATCATGTTCTCTTTTGGGTACAACATTTTTAATACTACGTAGCTCTATTTACTGTTGAGTATATACTGAGTATATATTTGTTTACTATGAACTAGTTATAATGCCCGCGCACGCGCGGGTTCTTGAAAAAAATTTTGAATGATATATTTTTATTTATTAATAAATTAATAATTTAATTTTTATTTTTTTTGATTTATGATTTTTAATTGTAGTTTTTTATAATTAAAGATAATCATTTAAAAAGTTTAATCCTTGTTAGTTGCATCTTATCTATCTTATCTATATTTTTTATATTTATCTTCTACTTGTATAGTATATCAACAAAACGAATTTAAAAAATTAAAAATATTTTTTTTTCAAAATATTACCTAATAAGGAAGTATTCTTTTTTTTCAAAATGAAAAAGTACCCACTAGGGGTTTTGTTTTATTATATAAAAGATGTGCTACTGGGTATAAATTGGTTTAGTTACATCCGTAAGTATCTGCAGACACTTCTGTTTGCTGTTTCAATAATAATGAGTGCTAAAGTATAAGACAATACTATTTCACTGATATACAAATAACAGATATCTATCTGATATAGGTCTTGAAATGAGTTGGTTTGGTAAAGCGTCAAACAGGTTAGGGTGAAAGTGGTAAACCAATTTAATCTAAAGTCAATGATTTGGAATGTGGTATTAAAAAAAAAGAAAAAAAAGTATCGATCTATTGAAATAACGATGTCATATTATTGAAGAAAGCAACTTGGAATGTCATACAGTTTAGTAGAGTTGGTAAATTTTAAGTCGTTTAACCTATTCGTTGTGCTATAAACAAACCTTCTTTATAATATGGTTAATATGTTGTTTTTGATAGAAAGTCTGAACAGGAACTGTGGTAAGAGTTTGATGAACTTACATGCGTGTGCCAGTGAAAGTAGGTTGAAGGCGGTATGCGAAAAGTATGAGGATCCTTAGCACGATGCAGGCGCTCTTTTCTTCCCGGCTCGTGGCCGCTCGTTTTGTTTGAATCGTCATCTCCATAAAACCAACTTCTAGTATCAGGGGATGTTTAACTGTAAGTGAATAGCAGCGCTCAGGAAGCTGCACGCTGAAGAAAGCGGTACCAAGGTCGCTTTTCAGAAGCTAAATATACCAACTGGTAAGCGGTACCAAACTCATTCGCCCCTAGCAGATACCAAACATGTCACGGACATTCATCTGCAACTCAAGTGGAGATTTAATCAACTCGAATGAGTATCAAGAGCATGTTTTAGGGGGTGTTTGGGTTAGCTTATGCAAAAGTGGTTATGCTTCTTATAATAATACCCATTTTTACCCAATGGAGGAATGGGTATTTTCTGATAGATAAAGTGAAATGGGTCGAGTTAAAACTTTATACAGAATGTACACAAAAGTAACAGCCCGTACTAAGTTTGTCTACCGTAAAGAAACTGTGTCTCTACCGTACCTACTTGAGCCGGGTGGCCATACACTTCAACAAAGTTTCCACCACACATAGAAAACCCTTCTGTAATCCCTGCACTGTCACCGAAAATATAGAAATTAAGTTGGAAGGTCCAGAAAAAGGGATGCAACACAACACTATTAAGGCTGTACACTTTAGATACATTGGGTCGAATGTACTACACAGCCCCTGTTGGGGTCGTAACCTGCAAGTGTACATCCTTTACAACACTGTAATACCTATTTCAAAGGTGGCCATCAAGAGCTGCAATTGTTCAATGGGATTTTTTTTATTAAGATATGGTATAACAGCTTTTAATAACTTGCAATTGACATAAATTGAAACCAACCCCAAATTGACCCATTATATAAATATATGAGACCATGTTGCTGCCTCTTCTAACACAAAGAAACTTAACAGATTGGGTTGCTATCATATGGTTAAGAGCATGTTTCTTTAGGACTAAATATGTTACTAACATATCGACTGAAAAACACAATTAAGAGTAACAATAGCAATTTTGACCGTTTACCTCCAACTGGAACTCCAAAACTGTTATTTTTTTTACACTTTGTGTTGGGAGGTAATATTGATAAACACACAGTGAAAAAGAACAAAAATAGTACCCGTCGGTTTAGGAGGCCACCTTCACATTAATAAGGACAATTATTTAGTTAATACTACTGTTAGAAGCAATAATGGACCATCATCCTCAAATGAAAGGTGGCAGTTTCAACACATTTACTTATAAATGGATCGATTTAGGTTATGATTATCTATTTTATAATAACAATGAAATAATGGTACTGATCTTAAGTTCATGAGAAAATTTCATGATATTAACGTACTTTTCATCTGTTGGTCATTACGAATAACTTCAGGAGCCATCCATTGAGGCTACCAAAAGAAATTGCACCTGTTAACAGGAAAAATATTTTGAAACATAATCTTTGTCAGCTTCAAATGTTGTTTGCCGATCCTGAAAGACAACACAATCCAAATATGTCTAAAAGCACAGTTGATATTTATGGTTTAGTAATTAAAATCAGGGTACTTGATAATCTACCTTAAAGGCTTGACCAAGATCATATGATTTTTATGCTTGCTTCAGTTCACAATGATACCGTGTGCATTGCTTTAACAAGTTTTAAAGAAAACCTGCATGGGAAGACATAAAATTCAGGCGCCGTTCTTTATGCTATCACAAATATCCACACATTCATAGATACTTGGTAATGCTTGTGTAAATAACAACATGTTACATGTATTCGGTAATGACCAAAAACTGAGGTGGCAAGATGGGCAGATTGGGTAGTAGGTGAAGCAATACATAAAAGTCTCGTTCGTTATGCTATCCCAAATATCCACAAACTCGTGGATACTTGGTACTCCTGTCTTATTCTTCCACATCCCGTCTTGAGCTCCCTGCATCCCTGTAACAGAGAAAAATCAAATAATAAAATCCCATAAAAGAAGCGTTTGTGATTAAGAAGTTGTGGCATTACCTGCTCATAGCGTGCAAAATTATTCATAGAGCTACCAGGCACCAACAATTGTGTATAGCCATAACCATGTAAATGTAAAAAAAAACAAAAAATAAATAAGATTAACCAAGCAAAGCTGGCATGTTGAAGCTACAAAACAATAAAGTTTGAAACAATTATCATACCTTTGGTTAAAAGCACTTACATAATTATAACCCTTAAATGTAATACAATTTCCTGTAAAGATAGAATATGTTAACATCAAGAGTGGTGTTACGCCTGTTCTTGATGGAAGTCTAATTAGTATAATGGTAAACATAATTTCTATACTAAATCAAACATATATGATGTACATACACTAACTCAAAAAAATAGCACACTTCCATTAGGGTTTGAGAAAAAAAAACATATACCTTTAATAACGAAAGAACATGATTACCTGGGTAGCCATCTAAATAGGGTTTGGAGAAAAAAATATGTTATGAATGAACTGATATTATTTTCACGTGAGATTAGGTTTTAAGTTGTAGAGATTCTAAAAAAATTAGGGAATCCGGTATTAAAATTCTATTGGGTATTATATATCTGGCTTTGAAAGATATAACCAAAAAATTAAGTTGATCAGTTGGTAAGATTACTTATTAATTCATCTACCAAACCTAGGTTCGAATCCTACATATTAAATTTTTTAAAAACGAAATTTCCACCAAAAAAAAAAAAAAAAAAAAAAAAAAAAAAAAAAAAAAAAAAAAAAAAAAAAA
>LBNU01031649.1:27973-43305 GCA_014162995.1 Artemisia annua | reverse complement strand
TGCATGAATAGTACTTTCCCTCCGGGAATGAATAGTGTCATGTGAATAGTAAATTTTCTGAACGCTTCTCGGAATCTCAAATTGACTCCAAAAACGATGAATAGTAAAATGATGAATAGTGATCGATGAATAGTAAATGATGAATAGTAACGGGTGAATAGTGAAATGTCGAGGTTTGGGAAATGACCTGAAATTGTGGTTTGTGACAAGTTGGTGCAGGTATTTAGAACAGCAAGAGAAAAATGCACCGGAGCCAATGCGACTGAATTCAAAATTCAGTTTTACAATGTTGTAGGAAATCGGGAATACCAGCTTCCCTTTTCTGGAACTCTTGGAGCAATTGTATTTGAAAGTGGTTCCAACACTCAAACAGACTACGAAGTCATCATAGAATATAAAGACAGGCATCCTCAACGAATTAATAAGCTTCATAGCTCATACATGTCTTTACAGTATCCTTTACTGTTTGTGTGTGGCCAACCCGGTTATCACACAAAGATGACGTTGAAAGGAGTTAATGCAAACAAAAAGAGGACCAAGTTATATATGAATATGTATTATAAATACCAGCTACATGAAAGATTTGACCAATATGGTCTTCTTTTTAAAGATGGTCGGTTATTTCAACAGTACGTAGTTTCGATGTATTGTACTCTTGAACAAGATCGTCTCGATTTTATGAGATCAAATCAAAACAAGCTAAGGAGTGACTGTCTTTCTGGGATCTGTGATGCGCTTTCAAAAGGTGACCATTTCGGGAATGCTATTGGCCAAAAAATTATTCTCCTTTCAAGTTTCACCGGTGGACCAAGATACATGTATAGTCATTATCTTGATGCACTGGCCATTTGCATAGTGCTGGGAAATCCACAGTATTTTATTACATTTACATGCAATGTCAATTAGCCAGAAATCAAGCGCCATATGAAAAGATATCCTGAAATATCACAATCAGATAGGCCTGATGTTGTGTGTTGTGTTTTTGAAGAAAATTTGAATGATTTCTTAAAAGTGTTGAAAGAAGGAAGCATCTTTGGACGTTGTACTGGAGGTATGTCATATTTTTGCAGCATACTATTATGCAAAATTATATTACCAGCATTGTTTTACCAAAAACAATATTTGCTAACATTGATGGTTACTTCTTTTTTGCTTTACAGTTCTTTATACTATTGAATTTCAAAAACGTGGGCTACCGCATTGTCACACATTATTGTGGATAGATGCACGCGGCAAGATCAAAGATCCAGAACAAGTTGATAACTTCATTTCAGCGGAATTACCAGACAAGACATCTGACCCTGAAACATATAAAGTGGTTGCTGATCTCATGATGCACGGGCCATGTGGAAACGCTAAACCGAAGGCAGCATGTATGCAAGAAGGTGTATGCACAAAGAATTTTCCCAAAAAGTACACAGAGAATACTTATTTTGACAAAGATGGTCATATACACTATCGCAGGCGAAAAACACAAGCATACGTTCAGAGAGATGAATTGAAGTTAGACAACAACTATGTTGTGCCATAAAACCGGTTGCTTTGTCTAATTTTTCATGCACACATCAATGTCGAGTATTGTGGCTGGAGTATGTTAATAAAATACTTATTCAAATATATTTCAAAAGGCACGGACCGGATCGCTGCACGTATTGTCAGACCGATTGGGGATCCAGGGCCTTCATCATCTGCACCTAAGATACAGATAGATGAAATTCAAAATTTCATTGACGGTCGTTTTCTATGTCAGCATGAATCATGTTGGAGGATACTCGATTTTCCTATCCATCATAGAGCACCTGTGCAGATACTTGCAGTTCATTTACAAGACATGCAACAAATCACTTTTGGTGAGGAAGAACCTTTGGCTCGCGTTGTCACAGATGACGGGAGAAAGCTAACTACGCTCATAGAATGGTTTACATATAACAGATTGTTTACAGATGGGAGGCATCTTACGCAATTAGATTTTCCTTCTGAATACGTTTAGTATGAAGAAGATAAAGCATGGAAGCGTAGAAAAATAAAAACGAATCATTCAATTGGCAGACTGGTATACGTGCATCCAGCAGCTGGGGAACTTTTCTATTTCCGAATGTTGCTTGCACACCAGAAAGGGTGCAGATCGTTCATTGAAGTACGTACTGTCAATAATCACACGTTCCCTACATATCTTGCAGCATGTCAGGCTATAGGTCTTCTTGATGACGACAAAGAATGGGATATAGCATTGGAAGAAGCGTCGATGAAAGCAACAGCTGGCCAATTACGCACACTTTTTTGCCATATTCTTATGTATTGTGAGGTTTCAGATCCTTTAAAATAATGGGAAAGGCATTGGCGCTTAATGGCAGATGATATTCCCAGAAAAGCTTCTGAAACCAGTAATGTTAGAAATCTTTATGTCAATGACCCAGAAGCCAAAAACTACATTATGTATGAACTAGAGGTCATACTTAGTAGTTGTTCAAGGTCATTGAAGGATTACGGTTTCTCATTACCTCCAAACACCTCATCCAACAACTGCATAACAGGCTTTTAATGGAAGAGAGGAATTACAACCGTGAAGAATTAAAAGAAGAGGCTGCAAGATCAGTTGCGAAATTGAATGGTGAAGAACAGCATGTTTACAATCTTATAGTCAACGCGTGCACCAACCAGCAGCAAGAACTGGTATTCGTCTATGGACACGGTGGAATGGGGAAAACTTTTTTGTGGAAGACGATTATCAACAGTCTGCGTTCAGAAGGTAAGATCGTACTGGTAGTTGCATCTTCGGGTGTCGCGTCTTTACTACTACCATGTGGCCGTACAGCACATTCGAGATTCAAAATACCTCTTGAATTAACGGACGATCAATGTGTAGTATAAAAAAACACATTGATGGCAGATTTGCTTATTCAAACAGACTTGATAATATGGGGTGAAGCACTGATGAATGACCGTAGATGTTTTGAAACGCTTGACAGAACCCTAAGAGATATTCTATCAAACCCTGATAAACCATTTGGTGGAAAACCAGTAATGTTAGGCGGCGATTTCAGGCAGACTTTACCGGTAAAAAAAAGGGAACGAAGGCACAGATAATCGAATCATCTATCGCTAAATCGTATTTGTGGCAGTACTTTAAAGTGTGCAAGCTTAACGAAAACATGGGTTACTTCGGCCAGATCTTAGCGATAAAGAAAGAAGAACAACACGTGAATTCTCTTCATGGTTGCTTGACGTAGGTGATGGTGACATTGGAGAACCTGATGAAGAAAATCCTCGGGAAGCTTTTTGGATTAAAATTCCACCACAGTATCAAATAGAAGATGATGAAACTAGCATGCAGAAACTCATTGATTTCATCTATGACAAAGACACACTACAACAACCAACAGCCCAAGTTTTGCAACAAAAAGCAATCGTGTGCCCAAAAAATGAAACAGTCGACGTCATAAATGAACAGATATTATCACAAGTAGAAGGCCAAAGTGTCGTGTACCTGAGTACAGACGAAGCAATTCCGCTTGGAAAAGATGCCGCCGTAACGGAAATGTTGTATCCTCCAGAGTATCTGAACACTTTCAAATTTTCAGGTTTACCGCCAGGGATTCTTCAATTAAAAATTGGAAGTCCAATTATATTGCTAAGAAATGTTAACTTGGGTGGCGGCCTGTGCAACGGTACAAGAATGATAGTCAAGAATCTGATGTCAAAGTTAATTGAAGCAGAAATTATTACAGGCACAAAGATTGGAGAAAAAGTTTACATTCCAAGAATCCCGCTAACCCACAAAGACCCAAACTACCCTTTCATTTTTAAACGCAAACAATTTCCAATCAAGCTTTGTTATGCTATGACGATCAACAAAATTCAAGGCCAGTCTTTAACCAAAATTGGCATCTACCTACCGCAGCCAGTTTTTGGACACGGCCAACTATATGTTGCCTTATCAAGAGCAACATCCCCATACGTTTTAAAGATTCTTTTAAAGTCCAATGGTGAACATCCATAGAGACAACTAAGAATATAGTTTATAAAGACTTCCTAGCTGGAATTACATCTTAGCAAGCAGTTAGTTAAACTTTTTCTTTTATTAGAAAATATACATTGCTTATCTACATGCCATTATTACCAATTACTTTTCTGCACCCTAATACAGTATACATTTCCCCATTTGCATATTTACCTGCATTGCATTAACATTTTAATGTTCTTTACTTAAATATAACGAAATAACCTAACAAAATTGTGTTTTTCATTTTACCATATGCAGAATGGCAGAGTCTAGCATCACTCCTATTGAACCAAAAGACAAACAAAAGATGCTGGAAGTTGAAGCTAATATCAAAGATCTAAAATCGAAACACAGGAACAGAATACTAAAGGCAAAAATTTATAGGGCATGGATGGCGCGAGACCCACCAGATACAACTGAAAAGGGCTGCCGTGCAATTTTACTAGACAGAGAGGTACAATCATAATTAAATAAGTTTTCCAATACTATACAGTATGTTTAAATAAATATAAACCAATTATTTAACATAAACAGGGAAATGCAATCCAAGGAAACACCGAACCTTCTGAAATAAACCATTTTAAAAAGATTCTCATACCTGCAAAAGCATACCGAATATCAGGATTCATGTGTGTGCCAACAGAGAATTGGCAACAAACACTGCAGAAAAAAAACATCTTTGGGATTCACTAGATTCACTAAATTCGATGATATACCAGCTGACGGATTCCCACACCACTACTTCAACTTCATTTCTTACAATCGGTTACCATCCAGAGTTGTTGATCCTGATGACAAAAGTCGCATAGAGTATCCGGTTCTCACAGGTATCATCAAACATATGTTATTCTTCAATAAAATATGTACCTGTAAACAAACATAATTAATCACACAAGTACCAACCATTAAACTAGCCTTTTTTTATTTCTAATTTGCTAACATATTTGTTACTTCAACAGATTATATTGGGTGTTACATAGGCTCATGAGAAGCAGATACAATAGGCGACCCAAACAAAGACCAAATGGTGATGCGCAAAGTAGAAATACATAACCTCAAGTAAGTGTTTTCTCACGCTTTACTACAAATTTATATAAACCATAGCTGTTTTATACATCCTCATGATTACAAATATCTATTGCAAACAACCGGAACTCAGTTGAGCTAACACTGTGGGATGACCTAGCTGAAACATTCAAAAAAGAGGAGATCGATAGGCTGGAAAAACCCGTTATCATAGCAGTGAGTTCATGCAGGGTTTCAAAATACTATAACAAGCTACAGCTGTCTTCAACACCAGCCACTTATTACTACATAAATCCAAGGATCCCGCAACTTCAGCAGTACCAAGCAGAGTAAGGAAGCGATTCTAACTTTATACCATGTAACTATTTTACCAATTTTTAGACTCGTGATCTTATATATGTGAAACAGATACAAAGAGCTATTCAACCTAAATCCGCCTTTGGAAATTGTTAGGCAGCCATATGAAGACATAGAGAAAGAAAAAATTAGAAACAGGTTTCCGTTGGCTGTACTGTTAACACAGACTCCAAAAACAAACGAGGTGAGTTACATTGGTTTCAATTGACACTATGCACCTATAAATTAACAAAAAAAAAACAGAGATAAATAACTACACAATATTTTAATTTCTTAAAATTTTGACAGGGTGTTCGATTCACTTGCGAAGGAAGCATAACATCCATTCAAACATCAAAAGATTGGTATTATCCATCATGTACCACTTGCATTCAAAAAGTTCGGGAGAATGATGGTGTTTTTGACTGCCGTGCCCATGGACCATTAGAAAATCCATCCTACAGGTAAACCTATCTTATAGAATAGATTTACAACAAAAAAAATTACGCTACATGATCGCACCAAATATGCAGATACAATTTCAAAGGGAACCTAACAGACAACACCGCAACAGTAACAATGACGTTTTTCACACCAAAGGCAGACAAAATCGTAGGCACCGACTGTAACTCATTAATGACTGAGCTAAACTATCCTGGACCACGAGATACTCCACAAAGAATACACGCAATCACTGGGAAAAACCACATTTTCCAGTTCCATTTCAATACAACTACAAAACAAGGTCCACCGGAGTTCATTTTTGATCGAACATTAGATGGACGACCAATTACATAACAAGTGCAAGACAAACCATCAGGTGAAACACCTATCATTCTAACTACATACTAACCATACTAGCAAAATATTTATACCAACTAAAACGTCGCCCTTTTTTTCGTTACAGGTTCAGCAACACCACAAAAATCGTGTCCAGCTCTTACAACAGACATACCTGACGAAGAACTACTTGCTATAATAAACTACACTCCACCAGCAGCAGAGAATGTGAAGATAGAGATGCCACCAACCACTGAAACAAAAGAAGAAACACCACAGCGTAAGAACCTTTAGCCATTCAAAAAAAATGATAACAAAATAATAAACAATACTAACTACACTTCATTATATTTCAAATATAGCAGGCCAACAAGTTATTGAAACAAAAGCCGGACTTCCAACCACCGAAGAACATCACCAAGGTAACAACATTTACGTTTAAAAATATTGCTCATAGAACACTACATTTATCTTTATATGTAACTCTTCTTATTAACTGACTCCAGATATAATTACACAAGAAACACCTTCCTCCCACATGCAAACCAGATCTAAACAAGGAAAACAACCAAGGTCACCAATTCCAGGTAAAAAAAATTTAATGTCATCTTGAGATTTTCGCATACTCATACGCTTTCACTAAATATAAACTTCTTTCTTTACAGCAGCTCACACACCACCACAACCAGAACATGATTTCTCTAAGGAACCACTGAAGGCAGCAGAACCAGACAATAGCAAATCCACAAGTGCTAAGCGAACCTTATTTCAAGAAAAAACAGCCGATACAAAGAAGATTAAAAAAGAATGAGTGCCTGTGTGAAAGCCAAAAAAATCCATCCATGAACCATCCTTTTGTCAACCTTATGCTCATGAGCATAAGCAAAAACAAATATTAATGTAAATATCTATGTAAAATAAAACGCCATAGGCGTGAAACTGAACCTACTAGCTACTTATCATGTTAGCACCTATTTTGCAACATGCTTACGCTGTAGTAAGCCGTAAACCAAATCTATGAAAAAAAATATGTGTTATCGTATCCTTAAGACAGATTGTCGTTTTCCCATCAATTTATTTTCAACGCACTAAACTCCTTAAAAACATCATGTGTAAAACACAAAGAAGGTACTTTTTACTCATTCAAACCACACGATACAAGAACCAACAGAAGTACCAAGTGGTAACACACAGATGTTACCATACATGACATTTAACCAACGATCACAACAACAAGACACATTAAACTAAAACAACTTTATACTACTAGACACAACAGCCAATACAAACAGCAGACGCTATCAGTCATGGACTTCCTTCACCATGACATGACGTCGCTTCTGAGCTCGAGCTTGACGCAATACATCCAACAGACGAACCACTGCCTGCAGAATTTCCCCATTCGTTGCTTGCGCTTCAATCAAACATTCCAAACCATCCATAGCTGCAACATCAAAATGACTAAAAGTTTGCCCCTCATCCATAAGGTCTCCAAATTTTACAATTTTCTCACGTAATCCATTAGACCATTCTGAAACCTTCCTAATGAAACCTTCATTCTGAGTATCCTCTTGGACAAACAAAAACTTAAAACAATCTTTGAGGTCATCAGAACCACATGCATCTTTTAGTTCATCAAATTTTGGAGTTGACACCATTTTTTAAAGAGCTTTTGTAAACACTAGCTACTGAATACAAGTGACACTCATAGATAAGTGAATGTTCCTTATATAGACAAAATATGTAACTACAAACAGTTAAGTTAACCAAACCATAACAGTGACATTGTTAGTTACATTCCCGATACACCATACCTACCAAACAAGAATAATACTTCCCAGCCACAAATATGGTCCTAAACTCACTCACAACATACTGTTAACTTAAAGTGGCTTTAGCAAAAAAAACAAACACTAACAAACATATATTTTCTGGCAAAAGCTGTTCCAAAGAATCTATTGCACCCCAGCCACTACTTTTAAAATAACTTAATCTACCACAATCAAAACTTCTCAATCTATACATGCATATCATAATAGATCAGGTTACATACACTCTCATCCAAACTACCTTTGGCCCTTGAAATGTACAAAAATAATGTGCAACCAGAAATAAACAACAAATGGAACTCAGCGATTTATTACAAACACTAACACAATTAAAATTAACCAACTTTTATAACAAAAGCAACTGACCACAGGTTTTTACTACACAAAGCACATCTAAAGTCTTTATACTACAACACTACAACGATTAAAACCACAAGCTACATACATACTACCACACTGCTAAGTATAGTGACAATTCTACATAATTGACCCATACTCATAATATTTTTTAGCACCAAACTAAGATAAACCCACACTATATTTAGAAACATTACACACCCAAAAGAGACTTAGATTAACAACCTTATCCAACAATCCTCATCTTCTTCATAACCCTTGATTTTTCCGCTGCACGAAGAGTAGCAAGATGGCTCATCTGCGTCAACCTAGCTATGTCACCCAAATCATCTTCTACTGCCACTTTCAACACAGCTACAGGCTCATCTACAACAGGATCAAACCCATACTTTTCCAGCTCAGCGATGATCCCACGCCTATAGCTAACCCTAGCTTCAACCTCTTCGATCCTTTCATTATATTCCTTGTCATCACATTCATAAGCTTTCTTCTCCCTGGAAAATATTTCCTGAAGAACTTTATCAATCCTCCTATTTCCAATCTTTTTTGCAATCTTCTGACACTTTGGAAATCGCCCAGCCATGAAGTTTCAGTGACGAAATACAGATGCAGAATCAATTGTGGAGAATTTAATTTCAATTATGGAATGGATCTAATTAAATTCGTACAAACCCTAGGTTATTAAATGTGTCGGCAACATATTCTATTAAATGTGTCGGAAATTCATAACGGGCTTAGTGTCGGATCCTCATTTCACAGCCCAATAAGTGAAAAAAAAAAAAACCCAACCCAACAATAGCAAAAAAATTGTTTAACCCAACAATAGCAAAAAAATATAATCCTTCAAAATAATAAAAATTTACATAATTCAAATTTATTCTTTTTATTTATAAACACTACATTTTTTTTACAAACTTTCGGCTACTCATGTTTGACGATGATGAATCACTTCGTGTAGGCCTATTGCCAAAAACTTTCCGACCTCATATGAAAATTAATTGGAAATTAAAAATGGTACAAAAATGACGATCTCCAAAAAAACCGACTACAAACAAAACAAAAATACATATTACTTTGTGCCAAAACTTATCGCGTTAACTCATACTCAATTACAAAACAATTGACATCTTTACTATTATTTTTTTCTTATAAATTGTACATATACATGAACAAAAAATAACACAAAAAATAAATTACTAATTTCCACTCTACAGCTATACATAACAGCAATTTTACAAAACACACCCGCAGCATCGCGCAGGCTTTCCCGCTCGTTATTTTCCTAAAGAGTAACTAATTAATTTTGTGATTTGATCACCTTACAACATTACAACATGTATATTACATACGAACTTCGAAGATAACTTATACGTTCTAAATGGTCTAAGATATTTTATCTCTTCAAAATAGGAGGGTACATATGGCTTTTTGCGCTATATGGGTTTTCGATTTCAACATGATGATAGCAATTTATGACAATGACAAATGACCAAGCTCTCGTACTCATAGTCAAAATAAGGAAAGCTGATTACTACGTATTACTCCGTATTAGATAGCAAGCTTATTTCATATCAGCTCAAAATTTTGGCAGCTCATTAGTGAAAGCAACAACACCCTAATTACCTGTTTAGCGCTAAACAGAATTAGGCCACATTTAATTCTTGATTAGTACGGAGTATATTTAAATGGTCTACTCACTGAATGACGCATTGCACCATGCCACAGTTAATTAATTATTAATAATCTATGTACATGCTATCTTTATTTACTTATCTATGCAATAATCATTGTTCATTTCATGCTTGTCATTTTCCCTTCGAATTACAGTCATACTTTGTGGCAAGATATATTCATGTCTGTGTTAGAAGTCAATTATATAAAATTTGGAAATTATAAATCAGCCGGCTAGTAGTAAAAGACAAAATATAAAACCATAATAAAACGGTTTTGTCGTGTCAATAAAGTAGATAAAAAGAGGGTATAAGGTAGCAATAATACTACCCTTTTGAATATTTCCTCGTAAGTGGAAGACTAAAATTTAAACTAGGGGAAAGCGATAAAGACATACGAGTATTTTTATATCCTTTTACTTATCAAGTTAGTGTTGTGTTACATATGACATATCAAGCATCTAACAGTGTGTTAAAAGTGGGTCATTCTTTTAACTTTGTGTACGAGTGATAACATGTATACCCTAAACGTAGCGTTTGGTATGCTGTAATTAAAATGAAAATGGAAAAGGTTATTACGGTAGAATGAAAAAATCTTGTTTGTTTACACATTTACAATGTAATGATTCATTGCAAGGAATGACTCATTACACCATTTTCATTCCTTAGGGATCTTCTCCTTTTTCTCATTACATCTTGTAATGGAATGAAAATTACAAAAAAAGTCCATCATTAACTAACCATGTTAAATAAACTTCCTATAATCAATGGCCATTTTAGTCTTTTTTTATCCATTCCATTCAACTAAATATGATTAATAACATTAATGAATAATTACATTGCATCATTTATTCCATTACATCGTTTATTCCATTTATTTGATATCTCATTTCTTCCTACCAAACGAACCCCAGATTATTAATAAGAAGAAGAACAACTGAATACCACACACAACAATCTATTAAATCCCAAATCCACAATCAACCCAAATCCACCACAACCAACAAACTCTAATCTGATCTTAATAAAGATAAACCACAATCAACCCAAATCCACTACTGTTATTCAGGTGTGGATCAAATATCAATCACCTAATAATTAGTGATTGTTCTATTACAAAAATATCAAACTGAATCATTAAACGAATCAAACGAGAGTTTCATTGTGTATGTGATAAAGAGAGAAAATCATATTGTGTTATGAACACAATAAGAGAAAGATCCACTTTAAATAGTCTCGACTCTTTTCTAATTTGCATTTCTAGTCCTTTCGTTATTTTCTAGTTTGCACCTTGAGACTAATCTTCCAACAATCTTATACAAAGCTCCTAGAATTATAAAAAGACATAAATATATAATTAGTCCTTGTACTTTAGTTTTTCAGGAATAAGATTAAATATATGAGTAGCGGGAAACAAGACTACTCATTGCACTGAAATACTCTTTAACTAGAAAAAGAGAGGAAATCGAATTATTATTATTATTACTAGTTATAATGCCCGCGCACGTGCGGGTTTTTTTTAAAAAAATTTTTGAATGATATATTTATATTTATTAAATTTAATTATATTTGTTTATTATTAAAGATAATCATTTAAAAGTTTAATCCTTTTGTTAATTACATATTATCTATATTTTTTTGTATTTATCTTCTATATGTGTAGTATATCAACAAAACGAATTTATAAATTTTTAAATTAAAAAATAATAATTAAAATATTACTTAATAAGGAAATATTCTTTTTTCCGAAATACGAAAGTACCCACTAGGGGTTTTGTTTTATTATATAAAACTAGTTATAATGCCCGCGCAAGCGCGGATTTTTTTAAAAATTTTTTTGAATGATATATTTTTACTTCTTAAATAATTTAATCCTTATTTTGTTTGATTTATGATTTTAATTATATTTGTTTATTATTAAAAATAATTATTTAAAAAATTTAATCTTGTTAATTAGTTGCATCTTATCTATATTTTTTTATTTATCTTCTACTTGTGTAGTATTGCATCTTATCTATATTATTTTGTATTTATCTTATACTTGTGTACTATATCAACAAAACAAATTTTTAAAATTTTAAATTAAAAAATAATAAATAAAATATTACATAATAAGAAAATATTCTTTTTTCTGAAATACGAAAGTACCCACTAGGGGTTTTGTTTTATTATATAATATATAAAAGATTTTAAATGCCAAAGGATATCTTTATATTATTGAAAATGCTACATCCATAAAATGACTTGTTACCAATAAAAATCATCTAAATTAATGATCTCTCTTCCTTTTAAAATGCATGTCATATCCTTTTGTTAAAAAAATTATGAATGTCGCATCCTCTTATATTATAAGTTCATGCCCTTAAGATAGGGCATTAATGCCAATGCTACCAAGATTGACACATAAGTATTTAAAGTTTTGACATT
The DNA here is from genome assembly GCA_014162995.1 of Artemisia annua. Taxonomy (NCBI): domain Eukaryota; kingdom Viridiplantae; phylum Streptophyta; class Magnoliopsida; order Asterales; family Asteraceae; genus Artemisia; species Artemisia annua. Next base: position 30,877 of record LBNU01031649.1, on the reverse strand, counting down.
TGTATATGTTTAAAAATATATAACCAAAAATTGTTATAACACACGGAAATTATTCAAGTAAAAGAACAGTTTTTAATATTGTATCAAAGAACTTAAAAAAATATTTAGCGAAACTAAAAATGAAAGTGTTTTAATCATGTATGTTTCTAGCAACATATGACAACTTTTTTTTTGCAAACACAAGTGAACTATTTTTTCATAGGGTATTAAACAAAGATTTGGAATTTGAAAACTATTAAGATTAACAAATAAAATTAAATGGGTATTTTGAGTATGACACATTACTCTCTTGAAAGATGATTTTTATTTTTATTTTTATTTTTAAAAAGAAAAAATCTCTTTATATGCAAATAAGATAGATAACACAAATATTATGTTCATCAATTAGTGACTACCCTTATAAAAGCCTAAGCAATTAGCCAATTACTTCCCTAAGGACATATTTAGTTACTAAAGAGCTGTTGCCTTCTTCGAAACCCTAGCTTCTAAAAATATAATAATGTGTGTCTAATAAACAAACAATTGAAACTAAAGTGTAATATTTTCATTATATATAATTACATGAATCGAATCTTTAATAAGAAAATAGATATTAAATCAGGGACGGAACTAGGGTGGATCTCGGGAGGTCCGGGATACCCATGAAATTTTGTGGCGTAATGTTAATTTTTGTAAAAAACCTCGATTTTTCTGAAACGCACATGGTCCAAAAAATTGTGTTCCTCGTTTTGTATAATTTTTCGTAAATGCACCTGATTAAATTGCGTCCTGATTATGTCCCTGTATTAAATAATATAACCTTAATTTTGTAGATCTATAGTTTGTTAAGCAAGTAAATAAATCTGAGGAAAATGAAGAATCAGCCCATATTAGGTTTTACTGCTGAAGATTAAGAGGGTTTGGCCAAACATTAGATTAAAAAGGTTACGTGCAACATAAGGTATAAGTATGTGAAACAAATTAATTGACATGCATGTTTTGGCCACATGTTTAAGGAACATGCGATTTGTGACTTTGCCTGATTCTGTTACATATGATAGATAAGGTGGTGGTGGGTGCTTTGCTCTTTTCTTGTGCCGCAAATCTTGGTTATTTTGTCCTTTTTATCTTGTTTGGTATCCTTAAAAATAAAGGCAATTTCATGATTCATGAGACTCCTTCCTCCTATATATTTACACTAAATACAGTAACTAAATGTGTAAAAATTTCTAAGCCTATCCCATCAATTGAATGCTTATGTTTGTTTGTCGTTGATCATCACAGATACCCTCCTCTTCTATTTATTGGTGAACATATAAATTAGAGTTCTGATACTACACCCGCCTTTGTGTGGCTCTTCATTTTTGTTTATACGGCCTTAAGCCCTTAATATATACATGTTTATCTGAGACCACGTCTAGTGAGTCATAACATTTGTTGCGAGTCAATTAAATCCAGTCTTCACGTTTCACTTTTATTTTGGTGTTCTTGTGCAAATTCGAGAAGACTTGGTTTAAGACAATAAAAGTGAATACAAAAAGCATCCGCAAAAAAGTAGTAGATATAAGGATAATTACAATGGTATGTATGTGTCAAAGCGTTTGAGAAAGACGGGTGAATAAATGTATATGTGGTCCGAATATCACCAATGGTTCTTATGACTCACTCTACCACATAATTAATTAATAGTAGCTAGTTCTAGAATTTTGACCTTATTACTACAACTAAGCTTATGTCATCATGATGGAGGTCCCACGTTTCTGAACTAGGAAACATATATGAAAAAAAAAAAAAAAAAAAAGGTTTTGTCAATACTAGAAACAAATAAAAAAACAAATTTTATCTTATATTATAACGAGAATATATCAAATAAAAAAACAAATACTTATGAAAAGTGTAAAATGACTTTAAAAAATTTTTGAAAAATTTTAGGACAATCAATTAGAGTATGACCATCATTGACAGGCTTATTAGGCTGAACTGGAGGTGCAACAACTTTAGGACAATCAATTAGAGTATGACCAAAAATCTTACAGTTATCACAACGAGGTGGTTTCCACTCATATTCAACTCGTATCTTCTCAATAGTTCGGGTTCGACTATTGAGAAGATACGAGTTGAATATGAGTGGAAACCACCTCGTTGTGATAACTGTAAGATCTTTGGTCATACTCTAATTGATTGTCCTAAAGTTGTTGCACCTCCAGTTCAGCCTAATAAGCCTGTCAATGATGGTTTCACGACTGCCAATAATAAAAAGAACGGTAAGCAAGGTGGTTCTACAACTTAGGGTAAAGGAGGGTTTACTAAACCTGGTGTGGGTAAAAAGTTTCAGTATCAACCCAAAAAGAATCCTCCTGAACCTAAGAAGGTGGATGGCACTAAGAAAAAGGCTTCCGATGTGCCTAGTACGAGTGGAACGAAGCTTTCTACATCTAATCAGTTTGCTGCTCTTAATATGGATAATACGGATGCTGACAACAACAAGGATGTGGATGATGGTCGTACAATGGAAGTTACTACGGATGAGTCTACTAAGACAGGTAATACAATGGAAGTTAATGAGGAAGAGTCTAGTAAGGGTTCTACTCCTATAGTTGAGAAAATTGGTAAGCTTGAAAAGCTACTTATTGATGGGAAAGCTACTTGGTTCGTTGTGTTTTGGTGTGTAAAACAACAAGTATTCAAAAATATCAACAAAGTGGAGTCAAAGTTATCGTGAGTGACAACTAGACGTAAAGAAATACAAGTAAACCTTTTAGGAAAAAGATTACCTCGTAAACTCGTGCAATGTGATATTAGTGAGACCGGGAAGTGATTTCCCGAGTCGTACCCCAACGAGGTGTGAATGGAAAGTTTCGCGGAAAGATCGAGATTAAAGACTTGTATGTTTGGTTGCGAAAGATTGTTTGGATTTAAGGTACG